>JABUQX010086471.1:0-36707 GCA_015478945.1 Trachelipus rathkii
CCTTACAAAAACTAAAGCCAGTCATCAATGACGCAAAGATAATTAAATTGCAAATCTGTGAAAGAGGAAAAAGCTCTATAAAGATGGAGATGCTGCCTACAGAAAGAATCCTTTCATGTTATGGCATAAAATGACCAAGTTTCCAATACAGTTACTCACAAGAAATACTTACAGGGCCCTCCTCATCATCAACATGGGTATTTTACGTAGGGGTAATGTAAAACAACCCCAAAAAAGAACATCTCCCACAAATACTAGGTGAAAGCTAAGTTTTTGCATCACAAGTTATGATTTTTGAATTGAGTATTTGAATAATATCTATCTTTATCATTAAAGATATAATTATTATTACATAAATGATGATGAGCATTTTATTATTTGTCTTTTCACTGAAATGAGGTCTCTCTTATATTCTTTATCTTTATATGTCATATAAAGAATCTCTTGTAAATTGTAATATGTAAAAATATTAAAGCTAGTAGCTAAACGTTGTTAATACTTACGCAAAAATAGAAAATGAATATTTTGATATAATCAACAGAACATAAAAAACTATTAATATATAGTTCATTAACTAAAGATACTATTTTAATTTATAAATAAATATACTTGGCACAACAATATATTAATAAATGACTAATGCACAGAATGCAATTCTAATGCCTAGCAGCACACAAATTCATCTTATACTGGGTAATTTTATATAATTAAAGTATCAGTATTGGCACCTAAAAAAAAAATAGATATCAGTATCACCCTTCTGTATCACATCCAATTATATATATAGAATATAGATATAGAATAGTATATATTATATAGTATATAACCTATAATATTATATAATATATAATATAAAGAAAATATATATAATATAATAGATATAATATATATATAATATATATATATATATATATATTAGATACCTAATATATATAGATGTAACAAAACCAGAAAAGAGGCCGATACTGGATATCAGTTCTTTCGAGTGCCATACCATGCCATACTTTAATTAATATAATAAATCGGCAGAAAAGATAAACATTGGCACTGCTAGGCAAACTCAAGTTCATTCCCTTACAAACAATACTTATCATTTATATTTCATATTTGAGTGAAAAGTAATATTATTATTAAATTTAAAATAGACCTTTAAAGAATAATAAATTGCAAATATAATATTTAATAACTTTTAGTTGTGTTTATTTAAAAAACCATTTCCATTTTCAAAGTAATATAACAAAGTTAGCTACTACTTTTATTTTTAACATTGATTACAATTACAAAGATTCTTTAACACTACATAAAAGAAGAAAAATAATTAAAGAAGAATCTCAATGAATCAGCCGAAAAGTTAAAAAAAAAAACGCTATACAAACATTATCATCTTTAAGATATAAATAGATATCATTCAATACTCAAATCAAAAATTCACAAATTGATGCAAAAACATTAAGATTTCTCCCGTTTCTGAGTGCGTCCTTTGGTGTAACATTCCTACCAACCTACACTATAAATACGTCTCTCTCGACTGAAAGATTCTAAATATTCCTGGCAAGCACTGAATAAAATGAAAACCTGCCATTTCATCCACCCAAAAGATCTCTTCGGTAGCAGATCTCATGGTTTTCGTAGAGCCTCATCTCCTCTTTCACAGACCGCAAATTTGAATCTTTGCTCCTTGATGACTGTCTCTCAGTTTTTACGATGTGGTTGGTGTGATTCCTTTAAGGTGAATGAGATGTCAATGCCATTTCGGCATTGAACTTATCAAAGTCTAGCATATCCAAATCCTCATCTTCAGAGTTTATTTCTGAAAAAACCACCATCGTCACTATCAGTATTTGCCAGGGGTTGCAGATAAGCGGCTTCCTCTCGTCTCTTTTTTTTTTTTTTTTTTGTCCAACAGCAAGCTCTCGGATTATGCTATTTTAATCATTCTAGAATTGTTTCACCGTCGGGAGTGCCATTGTGGGGTTTCAGCTAGCTAAGGAATTCCTTATTAGAACCTATTACTTTTTTTTTTACATTTTCACCCCCTCATGGTTAAAATTTTATACAAGGAGTGGTGGTTGAACGCCTCAAAAATCCCTCTAACGCAAATTACGCTCATGAACACAAACGCAGGCTTAAAAAGGAATTAATTGAATAGAAACACATTGATATGAGACGAATTCCACAGAACAAGTCAGAAGAAAGAAGCACCCAGCGAAACCAGTCTGATTTTACATCAACACAACCAGGCGACACAGCACCCTGCCACGAAGGCATCGAAAGTGTGTACGGAGGGATTAGTCCCTCGAGCACTGCCTCTACAGTACCAATAGAAAAAGATAAACACCACATCGGCCCGGCAAAGATATAAGGTCAAGTAACTAAAATTTACAGACATTTATAAGTCTTTGCCTTTAACCGGACCCTATCCAAAAGCCGGAAAGAACCAGAGCCCCCGCCCCCCCACAATATGATAGCAATACTCCATACAAGGCCGGATGAGATTTTACATTGAAGTAACTGAGAGAAGATGAAAAAAATCTCGCCACTCTACTATAACTCCCAGTTCTTTTGGAGCCGCCTAGCAAACCCCCGTTATGAGGTTTTCAAAACATTTTTTTTTTATATAAGGCCAAGGATGTCTATATTGTCAACAGGAGAGACAGAGAACCGTCGAAAAAAGAATTTTGGAAAAAAAAGGTTATCTGTTATCGGAAAGAGAAATTGTAGAAGTTGGTTTTTAAAGAATTAGAATTCACAAGCTTAGACGACACCCAACCCTAAATTCTATTCCAGATCACGAGAATACGAATTGGAAAGATTAAACGAGAGCAATCATAGAAGTAAAGAGGGAGCAGAATTATATGTTTTGAAGAATGAAGGTTCAAGTCATCGACATTTGAGTGGATAGAGTGATGTGCAGGTGAGAGAATCATTGATGAAAATCAGGAATAAAGTAGGAATAAACAAAACCGAGAAACACCACTCATTTCAGGAAAAAGAAGAAGAAGCGCCCCATCAACAACAGCGATATTGAGCGATTTGAAAAGAAAGCTAGACATAAGTTAAGCAAAGAGAAGAAGGAAACCCAAAGGAAAGGGACTTTAGAAAAGCAGTAACGCGTGCAATCCGTTCAAATGGCTTTGGAATTCAAGCGCCACCACACAAGTTTTTCCCGTAGTTCCTAAGGGCGGAAAATCCATTAAATCTGTTAAATAGGAAGTATATCGCCAGTAGATCTCGAGCACCGAAACCGTACTGGTAATCAGAAATAAGGGAAAGAGATTCCAGATCTAAGAAGTGACAGTTGAGAAGAGTTTCAAAGATTTAGAAAGAATATAAGTTGAGAGTCTATAGCGGATATTTAAGTAAGATCCAGAGCAGCATCATTTTTCAGATAGCGTTAACATATGGCGCTTCCAACACTGACGGAAAGTGCTAGTATTGAGCATAAGAATATAGTTGAACGAGGGTGGGGCAGGGAAGCACACTTCCTCAAAAACTCGGAGAGGTATTCCATCCGGGCCACCCGCCTTCCTAACTTCATATATTTCAGGAGCTCATGCCACCCGATCAAATGAACATGAGAGGAGAAGGAGAGGAAGAGAGAGAAAGAATCGTCCAGGTTGAATTAGAGGAAAAATAGAGCCAAGATGATGATGGTCTTTTCAGTTGAAAAGATAACAACAGAATCATCAGCGAATAAGAGGAGGAAAGGATATTACAGAAGTTGTAGAGATGTTTTCAAGAGGCCAGAGAATTTTTCAGTAAGAGAACCAAGGATGTCAGTGGCATTTCAGTTTAAGAAATCCCTTTTGCTCGTCTAAGGTATCCCTGCAACATTTTCTACTGAATGAAAAATTGGCAAGACTGATAGAATGGAGAACCAGAATATTTTTGCCCACACCCGTATAAGCATTGTCTCAGCCTGAATGGCCATGAACAAGCACATCGAACCATGGATTTTGGGAAATAAAAATTTTGTCCAAGAAGGAATGAACCTGCTCATCCCACGGACAATTACGGTTCCCACTTTATTAGCAGAATCTGAAGCGTCTTAAGATTCAAAGCAGTCACTTCCAATTATATTTACGTAAAGCAACCCAATGCCCCCCAATCGGCCCCGATCAAAGTGCCAGTAAAACCTCATAGGCAGGAATGAGATGTTGGAGAGAAAGTTTTAAAATTAAGTGATTATAGTTGTCTGTTCATTACCGATAGGAGCGAAAGTGGTGTGTTTATAGAGAGAAGACTATATGAAACAATAGGTCAAGCTGTGTTCGAAGAATGTATGGTACATCCGGAAATGTGGTAGTTATTAATCAGTTGCTCCAGATCGTTGAGAATACGAAGATTCCGGCTTCCCACCCACCTTAAATCAGTACACGAGGAACCCAACAATTCAAGTTGGTGTACATTGAAATCCCTAATAGAGGACCTCAGTATTTGGATGAGAAGATAAAACATTCTCGTGAGAGGTAGTAAGGTAATCAGAAAATGCATGAAAATCTGTTCTGTTAGAAAACAGTAGCAGAAGAGATTATTGTAGTAGAAGAAGGAAAGATTTTAAGCCACAGAACATCAATGTTGGAGATCGAGATTCTCGAGACGTGTTATAAGAATGTTTATATTTACATAGCACATACTCCACCCTTCAAACGTAAATAGAAATAAGTTAAGTTGGATATATTAAACGAGTTGAAGGAGAATTCTAAGCCATCTGGGTCTCAACAAGAGCAAAAATTACGTTTTAAAGATTAAAGAGGTGGTATCCATGGATGCAGAGTTAGAGTGCCAGCCATTGATGTTGGTAAAGCAAAAGAAAGCAAAGCCCTTGTGCAAATCTGCTATCATACACGCACACGCAATCACAAATAAAAAAATATATAAAAAAAAATAAAAAAAGACAAAAACAAAAGGAAAATGGGGAAAATTTATTTGTACGCTAAAACCTTAATTTTAAAACGATAAAACCCTATTACAGCAAATATCTAAATATGAATAATCCAGAAAGTTTAAAACACTCACGCACTCACAACCTCTCACGAAAGTGTGTACAAAAAATAAAAAAAATACTAGATTATCAACTAAAAAAGTAGAATAAATACTGTATAAATTACAATAATGGCTGTCCAATAGGTAAATTTTACGCTAAAGACCAAGTTGGAGAAACGCTAAAAATCTAAATTAAAAGGAAAACGAGGAAAAAAAAAAACATAACTTGTTACTAGCTATCTATATCGAACAAGATTTATTTTGAATCTAAAAGTTTCTATAATTTTTCACCCAAAAATAAGAAGTATCGGCTAAGTATCGCCATTTAAAACCGATAACGATACCATCAAAAATGCGAACTACGATACCGATTTACCTATCGTACATCTCCTAATTAATATATAATATATAATATATATAATATATATATTATATTAATATATAATATATAATATATATATATATATAATATATATATATATATATATAATAATACTATAATATATATATATATATTTAATATATAAATATATATATACGGTATATATATATAATATCTTACATGATAGGAAACCAAATTTATAGTAAATCTCTTTCAATAAATCACCCCTTGCATCAAACATTACAACAAACCCCAGTACCTAGAAGGAAAATAATTCACACCAGTATTCGTATACCACTCTTAACATATATATATAACACACCTATCCCCACTGCCAGACACCCTCATTATTATGTGCATTCATACCTAATTAACCCAAAGAACAATTTCCGCATATTCAAAAGAACAGAGAACAGTTCTGCATATCTGAATAACACCATACTCCAAGCACTTCCACACTAAATATTTTATGCAGAACAAACTCTAGACTGCCAAACATGAGTAATGCTCTGGCATCTTTGCTCTGAGCAGCATCCCTCCCTTCAGGAATACCGTACAAATTTGAAGTTCATAATGCTCCCTATACCAGAGTTAAAGATGTCCCTCCCAAATAAACAATGAAACTAAATATCTCTTATTAGATTGCTATGATTTAGCAAATGTTAGACAACTTCAACTTCAGAACACATGCTTTAATAGTATAGGCTAGTAATTGTTTACAATAAGGGCCTCTAAACAGATTTTTATAAAAATCACAGCATAGACTCTAAAAAAAATAGTAATTTAGAATAAAAAACTAAATAAATGATCAGTCTCTTTAGGAAAAAAGTTACTGCCTCTCAAAGTTTAAAAAAATACCATAGACTTTTCTTATAAAAAAAACTGAAAGGAATTTCTTTTTATCATAATTTACAAAATAGGTGCTAGGGAAGCCTGTAAAAGCAAAGAGTAGGAAGCCATGATTGCCAAACTCCTTCTAGGTTTACTGCAATGTAAATCCAGCTATGTTAGGTCCAGGTTTACAACATCGTCAATCCATCCAGGTTGTCTCGGTTTAGGACCCTACTAGTTCAGGTTATGATGTTTTGTTAAGTATATTGTGTATCCTTGTAAAATAAATCTTATTGTAACCTGAAATAGGATGGTCCTAAACTGACCTTGAGGCCTATTGAGTTTTTTTTATAAGAAAACCATATGGGAAAATTCCAAACTTTACGAGGCTGAATTTTTTCCCAAAGAGACTATCATTTTTTTATATATTCTTCATTACTATTTTTTTTAGCCTAGGCTGTGAATTTTATAAAAATCTGTTTAAAGGCCCTTATTGTAAATAATTACTAATAGTACTTTAGACCCAACCTATCAATGGTTATGGAAAATCTCAGGGTCATCGGCTTCTTATAGGAGGAGTGGGAATATATGGAATATATAATATATATATATATATATATATAATCATATAATATTATAGTATATTATATTAATATATATTCATTATAATAATATATTTATATAATATATATATAATATATATAGATAGCTGATTACTTTTACGTACCATTGAACTGTGAGAACCGATTTGCAAATGCTAAGGTTATGTAGTGTAGATCCGTGGACAGCGCGCCCTTCTCTTATATTATATGTTAGTTTGAAGTGTCAGTGCTAGATTGTATTTGTATAATAATAATAGATTAATGTTTAGAACCATAATAACGTGGACCAATTGCCCAATGATTTGGGGGGCGCAAGTTCGGTCCACACTCATTTCACATCCCTAAGAATCCTCATTAAAGTGTTTTATTTGATTAACTATGATAAGTCACTTTTCATTTTTAAACATTAATGGTAATTACAATATTATTTATAAGAAATGCCGTTCAAAAAAACGTAATAAAAATGTTGTGAAATGCAAATTTGTGAAAAGCAAAAATCGCTAAAAAATGAGCTCGCCTGCAATGTAAGAATTTCCTTAATTCTGTAAGGTTGCCTATTTATTATTCTATATTATACAGAATTAGAAATCTTTACATTTGGTGAGCGTTTTTTTACGATTTTGCGATGTTGACAAAAAACGAACGGCAAACACGCTGTTGACAAAAGATGACGCAAACTCAAGCGTTTGTGTCTATTGTGAAAAAAACAATGTAGTACAAAATTATCTGAAGAAATTGGGTTTGAAAACTAATAAAATGTTAGAGAGTTTACATTTTTTTGTCAAACGCCAAATCGTAAAAAAATGCTCACAAACGTAAGAATTTCCTTAATTCTTTTATTCTTTATTACACAGAATTAAGGAAATCTTTACATTTGGTGAGCAATTTTTTACATTTTGCGCTGTTGACAAAAACGAACTGTAATTAATTAATTCTGTAATGTTGCAATTCTTTTTTATTTTATATTACACAGAATTATGGAAATTCATTTACTTTTGGTGAGCGTTTTTTTTACGATTTTTGCGCTGTTTGACAGAAAAACGAACACAAACCTGTTGACAAAACGAATGCAAACCGAGCTTTTAGGCAATATACATTTCTGTTAAGAACAATGCAAAAATAAAACGTCTTAAGGTCTGGGCAAACATCACATCAGAGTTATTCCTTGATCCTGCCGTGTTTACTTTGTAAGTATGTGAACCATCATTGTTGAAAAAATTGTACAAATAATTAGGGACATATGTGAAAAATCTTACCTACCTATCTTGCCGTGTAAAAGTGTAAAAATATTTTTAAACATTATATTTCGACATCTTTTTGAAAAGGTATTAAAAAATTTAATTTAATGAAGATTTCATTGTGGACCGAATTGCCCCCACGCAAATCTTTAAACCTGGACCAAATTTGCCACCATGCTACATTTTAATAAACATATGAATCTCTATCCTGAATGACTCCACATTCATTAAGGTTAATGAACTATTTTAAGTACTATATCTTGGAACCAATAATGTAGTACAATTATTTTGACCTGTATGATCTGTGCCATACTCAAATCAAAATCTTTCAATATGTAAAGTGCCTCAGGAAAAAAAAAAATCAAAATTAATGGACTTAAATTAAAGGTTTCATAAAAAATTAATACCTAAGACAAAAAACCACATTATTTTACATATTTAAAGATATATTTTACTTGTAAAGCTATTTTGAGCCACTGGACCCGAATTGCCCCATTTTACGATATATATAATAATATATATAGTATATATATATAAATATATATATATATATATAGTATATATATATATAATATTATGTATATATGCTTCAAGTAATTTCCAGACTCTACATATTTCTGAAAAAAATTCTAAGTCTAAAATCAATATATCAATATGTATACGAATACGGTAATAATATAATATATAATATATAATATATAGTAATATATTGACCTATATATACATATTGATATATTGATTTTGGACTTAGAATTTTTTCAGAAAAAATGTGGAGTCTTCGCGCTTCCTTCCAGAATATATATATATTATATAATATATATATATATATATATATATATATATAGTCCTGTCTATAACCTTTACCATATATTATATATATATATATATATATATGCATACTATTGAAGCAATACTGCTCTATGCAAATGCAGTCTCTAATGTTATTGATGGGTGAGATCAATGTTTTTTTTGCGAGCGGACCTCACCAACGAAGGGTATATGCTATCTGGGGAGACAAAATACTACCCTTCAGGCTATCACAAGCTCAAGATAAGTGAACCACCTGATGAGAGCCTGCGATGCTCTCTGTGAGATCAATGCTTCCAATCTCTAATTATCTGCCTATGATACAACCATCGCTAGAGCATCAATCAAAAAGAGACACTAACTTTTTTACCTTTTTCCTGCAATAGTTTGATGAAATTCCAACCTGTTTGTGACCTTTGTTTTATTAGTTTACTAAAATTAAATAGCTATATCCCTATCCCTTGAAGTTCTGGGGTTTCACGCTACATCTAACACTTGATCTGGCTCTTATTTACAGACTGGAGATTGAGAAGTTGGGGAGTGTTGTTAATAAAAGTATTACAAAATTTGGCTTTTAATGTAAAAGGTGCTCTTTACTTAGTTTATGAAGAACTAATCATAGCAACTATGTACACACAACTTCACTATGATTGTCGAGAATACCTTCTTCCTAATCCAAAACTGGGCAATCCTTAATTCACTTGCCACATGGGTTGGCATGTCTAGTGGCACAATTTTACCAACTTCCACAGCCAACACAAATGTCCACAATTTATTGGCTTTGGCAATTGGCCTTGCCAAATGTAATAACTAATAACGAAGCAGTGTTGACATGCCTGTAGGTTAATAAAATTTGGGTAAGCCTACAACCAACCCAGCTATCTAAATTAATTATATGAACGGATTTAATTAAAAATAAATACACAAAAACTACCATTACTCATAATTATAATACAAAAATAAAAAAACAAATTACAACAACAACAAGCTAGTTTGATACAGAATATCTTTCAAAGAGAGAAAGAAAAGAATTTTGAGATCTGCCCACTTTTACCTCTTACACTACAGAGCAGTGTTGCCAGACAGGTCATGAGAAATTACCCACATTCTTGACCGAAAATACCCTTTTAAAGAAAAAAACCCGCCACCAAGTATATATATATATAATAAAATTCTTTATTATATAGTATAATGAGTATATATATATTATTTTATATATGTAAGTATATATATTAATAATTAATAAATTTATCTTTATATTATATATATATATATATATATATATAAATAATATATAATATATATTATATATAATAATATAATATAAATATATATATGTAAAGAAAAAAAAAAAATGGGAAGATAAAGAATAAACAGCCTTCTCCGGATTGAACCACCGCCATTGTGCGACTGAGGACAATTATACCGGTGCTTACGATCGAGCCATCCCCCAACTCGAAAAAGTGACTTCAAGAAACAATTATAAAAGCAACCGAGCTCCCATCAAGCGACATCACCAGTGTCCAGCCTGTCCTATCCCTCGTCTTATATTGTAGATGTTAAATATTGCATAATAATCGCAATTATAAAAGATGTTAAAGAAAGAAACATATAATAGGAGGTAAAGAATTTAACTGCCTTCTCCGATTGAACCACCGCCATGTTGCGACTGAGGACAATATACCGGTCGTTACGATCGAGCCATCCTCCAACCCGAAAAATGTTGGATTCAAGAAACAATTATAAAGAACAAGCTGCAGTTAATTCTTTACCTTCTATTATATGTTCTTTTCTTTAAGATCTTAATAATTGCGATATTATGCAATATTTAACATCTACAATATAAAAACGAGTTAGTTAGGACAGCTGAACCTGGTGGATGTCGCCTTAAGGAGCTCGGTTGCTATAATTGTCTTGAATCCAACTTTTTCGTGTTGGAAGATGCTCGATGAACCACCGGATTTGTCCTTATTTGCATCTATGGAAATGAACAACCATGAAATCAGTTTATCTCTACCTTCTATTAATTTTCTTTCTTTTAAGCATTCACTAATATATATTGCGATTATTATGCAATAATTAACATAGTATATATATATAATATATATATATATAAAATAGGGTATGTAAAAACCTATAATGATTTTGCACAGTATAATATTGATAATATAAATATAAATATTAATATTATAATATAATAAAATATATATATAATATATATATTATAATTAATATAATATAAGATATCCGATGAGCGTGTTCAATTTTACTTACAGTCGTCGTATTGACTGACCGGATTATCAAAATATGAATCGTTTTGAGTTTAAACTAAATGATTATACTTATTCAAAAGGGAGATGACGGAAATCTGCGTGCAGATATCTATAAAGTTATGGTAATCTGAGCGATTTAAGTGTGGCAGATTTTGAAATAAAATGTATATATTAATATATATAAATATATATATATAAATATTTATATATATTAATATAATATATATATATATATATATAAATATATATAATTATTTAATGATAATATATAATATATATATATATAATAATTAATATATATATAATATATATACATATATAATAATATATAATATTAATATATAATATATAATATATATATGGATTTACAACGTATACACCACAACTGATAGGTTGGCTCCTACTCACACGACATCGAAGTGAAGAGCCACAAAATAACAACTATATAAGTATATCAACATCTAGAACATTAATTAAAGAACCAACACATACTCCATGAATCTTCCTAACCATTTTGAATACCTTACTCATGTCACCACTTAACTCCTTCCGTATTAAATACACCAAATTTCTCCTCTAATTAGATAAACTCTTACCACAATCTAGTAGTACTCTAATTAAATACTTTTTCCCAGCACTCCACCATACCCTCTAAAAAAGTAAAATTCTGCCTTAATCATATCACTAATAAGGTAGAAATGGGGCGTTGTTTTTGGCTAACTACTCTTGGATTAACCAATTCTACTGCTGACCGGTGAGGATGCCTCACCTATCACCGACGAAAATATTGGACCTAAATCACCGATGTGTATATAGTCAAGTTCAATCACTAACTTCAAATATATCGATATCCCCAACAATATATTCACCTATTAAAATGTTCAGATAGGGGGAGCTTTCTCGCCCATTCAGAGGGAACATTGTATACGTATCGCATGAGGGAATAAACTCTCATTGCTCCTATTATATATATCTTACTAATTATTCATCCACTGCTCAAGTTGAGATACATCAACAGCAATAGGTGAACTCACAACTAAAACTCAATAATGCGACAAACCGCTTGTTTCCTATACTATGAATAAAATATTTCTGCCCCTTGCCAATATAACATTCTACTAACAACTTATGTTATAATCTGGCCTCCTCCCCTTATTCGCTCTGAAGGTTCTGTTGCTAACTCTCCAACTAAAAAGACCAATCCCTTCAATCACTTTTATTTATTCAATCTAATTTCTACCCTGCGATTCTGGCATCCCTCGTTCATTACTCCTTCTCATCTCTCTAAGATTTCCCATTCTATTACCTTGAACACATGATGGATTGACAGAGAACCTTAAGATACTTAATGAAAATCGAGCAAAGAAGGCTAGTGCCCGGACATCCTCCCCAGTGTATTGAGTGGAATAGTGTCATCTGTAGCATGCCTTCCTACGTATCAACTCTACTCTTCTATGTCTTAAGCCTAATATATTTCACTCAGTTAGTGAAACGCTACCCAATCATGTCAAATCGATTCCTGAAAAATAGTAAACTCTCTATACTCTCTTTCAAACTATTTCCTATAACTCTCACTTATATTCTTATTATTCTATATAAAATCTTTGAAATACTCTCATTACTATTTGATCCTGTATCATTCATCTACATTCCTTTCTTTCAGATTCCATTCACACAGTTAATGCTTTCTACACTGACTCACGATGAGTCAACTAGTGATCAATACTGCCTTAACTAACTTATTCTATGCTTCTGGGACCCTTATAGGAACTCATGAGTCTGCTTGTAGTGCGCTTGTATCATAATCACACCATAACTATTAGACCGTTCATTTGCAAGCGTCACCTTATCAGCTCACCTTCCTTTGTGTTCCTCCTTCTTTGCTTATTTTGCTAGTTCTCTTCACCGTTCGCTCTTTACCTCTTCCTGTTAATGTATTATTATTTACCTCAAGGATTCTGTTCTATCTCCAACTTATTACTACTTAATATCATCAACATTCCGAAGCTTTACTTCTAACCTCTGTCATCTTACTTATATGGCCAATGACTACAACCCGCTCAACGTTCTATCTACAATTATATCTCTCCCTCCTTGCTTCTAGAGTTGGTACGTTCTCTCTTATCATGACTTTCAATCTATCCTTGTCGTATCTTAATTAGATTACCGTTATTATATGGGTCCACACAACTTGAAAAATATTAACTCTTTATAATAAAAACTACAACTATCAACATACATATATTCTACGCAAAAGCAACTCCCAATACCATTCCAGGCATGCTTGTAAGTCGATATCTACTCCATTTGGTAAATAACATTAAACATTCTTGCTTTATCCATGCGCCACCATCAATAATTCTTGGAAAACCTCATTAATTATCAATGGATTCTTTAATGGCCTCAAAGAAACTGGAGTCTTTCAAGTTCGTAAAATTTACCTGTCAGCTCAACAACTCACCATTTTTATGAAGCTACACATTCCTCTTGTATGGATATAAAGTACTTATCTCAACATTTGTGAGGGTATACTCCGCTATCCACCTTCATAGGATAAGTTGAGAGTTCCTATAAACAATATGAGAGAACTAATAAACATGTCCCATTACTTCAAATACTCTCATTTAACACCTCTATCTCTCACACTGTATAGTGAAGCACATCTCTTTTCTATATTAATTACATCACTGCGATAACCTATAGGAAAAGATATAAGTACTTACACAACAGATAATGGCTTTAGGATGCATGCTCGCATTCCACTTACCATGATACATCTATCGCCTTGGCAAATACAAGTGATATCTCCACAGCTATCTCGCTACCAAGATGTATGACAGATTCATTAAAGTATTTGACCACCCATTCGTTTTACCTGTATATGCCTTTCTACCAGCTACTATCTTCCAGTAAACTCCTTTACTTTATTCCATTATTTCCTAACGCACCTATTATTAATCCTCTCTATTAAAAACCTCACGTCTTCGCTATCAACCCTAGAAATTATGCCAATAGGCCATTATTTTTTATTTCTACTTCCGAGATCCATCTTGAAAAGGCTCGGCTCCATAGTGAAGGTGTGGTATTTACGTAAATATATATTATATATATATAATATATAATATATATATATATAATAAGTAAAATAGTTTAGATAGCTCCTATATTAATATATATTATATATGTTAATAGAGTGCCATTAGTGATACCTAAAAAAATAAATATATTATACAATAAATATTTGTGTATAAAAAAATATAAAATAATTTATATATGAAGAGAAAAATAGAAACTAATATATAATATAATTAAATATAAATAATATTATAATATTATATATAAGTTATATATTAATATGTATTATATATATATATATAATATATTATATATTATAGTATATAATATATATATATTATATATATATATAATATATATATATATATATATATTAAAATATATATTATATTATATTATATATATTATATATTATATAATATATATATAATATATTTTATTAAGAATTAAATATTATATATAAGTTATACATTGTCCCCCCATGAGTAAATATTAAAATATATATATATATATATATATATATAATATATATTATAGTATATATATGATATATATATTAATATAATATTATATATTAATAAATATATAATATAATTAATATATATATATAAATTAATATATATAATATATAATATATTATATATATAATATATATTTAATATAATGATATATATATTATAATATGTATAAATATAAAATTATATATAGTATATAATAATATATATATAATATTATATATATATATATATAAATATAATATTAATATATTAATATTATATATATATATATATATATATGATATATATATTATATATATTAATATATATATATATATTATATATAAATAATATATATAATATAATTAATAATATGATATAATATTATATATAATATTATATATAATGATATAACATATCAATATATATATATATATATATATATATATATATATATATATATTATATAGATATAGATATATGAATAAATTACAGTAGTATTAATATATATATAGTATATATTATAATAATTAATTAATATATTAAATCTTCGACAGTTAGTGGTTTCTGTAAGAAATATATAATATATATCTATATTTAAGTAAAATAAATTATTTAGATATATATATATATTTATAATATATATATATAGAGTATATAATATATATATATCATATATATTTATATTATATAATTAAAAAACAATATATCATCTACATATTATATAGACTTCAAGATATATATATAATAATATTAATTATAATTTAGTATTTTATTATTATAGTAATATATAATAATATAATGGTCACATAATATATTTTAATTATAATGATTTTATTCTATAATTATATATATATATATATAAGAATAAAATAAGTATTTTATTAATAATAATAAAATAATATAATTAATAAATTATGTATATATTTATATAGATTATAATAGTAATATTAAATATTTACCTATAACCAAAATTATTATTACAATGAAAAGGCTGATGATAGTTATAATCATTATCATATCAATACTACTATAAACACATCATATATACTGCCATACATACAACCTATATATCATTAACTATATATAACGTATACACACATAAACATACATAATACATACACACACTATAATACCTAAACTCATACACTATTATCAACTAATCATACTAACACATCACACACACATACAACGAACACACCAACACTAACACACTTATATACATATATAGTACTATAGTTACAGTAAGAAAAAACTACATACTAACTAACACACAATCAGTCTTTTTACCAGATAACAACAATCCGTGAAACAACATAATATTAATAATATATATATATACAGAAATCAATTCAATAATTACAATTATTTTATTCCCATAAACTCCCATGATAAAATGCCAAATAAGTATATATTATATTAATGCATATAATCAATAATGTTAGTAAAAAACACTACTACATACTATTATCTACCCAATTTTTCATAAAATAAAAGTAAATTCAGGATATGCTAGATAATGCACTGAGGTATAATCGGACTGAAAGTCTGTTATGTGATATGTATGATGCGAATGCTTAAGATGTCATGTCCATCACTAATATATATAATTATATTATTAATATATTTAATATATATTAATATATATATATATATAGTAAAAACAAATAATAATAAATTCATATTTTAAAGAAAAAGAATAAATACTTATATTATGAATTTAATCAAAAAACTCATTTACTAATAAAAAAGCTTTAACAAAAAAAAAAAATATTAATAAGTATTAATATTTAGTATACGATTTATTAATTTGTAATATATAATAATAATAAGAGATTTGACCTACGAGTTAGGAATTTTAGTAGAAGTATTTATACTTTACTTGTATTAAACTTATTTGTTCTTGCCTATAATAACATATAACCTCACTTATGTATTATATAATAAGTTAAAAGCACACAAGCAGGATCGTCCAACATATTTATTACATCGCGAATTAAAATTACTTAAGATCTCCATATATCAAAATATATCGATTATACATTGGTATAAGTAATAGTGATAAACACACTAATAATAATAATAATAATAATAATAAATAATAATTAAATAATTATATATAAAATTATTAGCAATACAATAAATTTTAATTAGGACTAAAAAAAGTAATCTTGACAAAATTTAAATATATATTTTGTAATGAAGTTATAAATATAATTATAATTAGCCAACTTTAAATTTGGTCTACATATTAAAATTATTTTTTATTTTTTAAAATTTATAAATTATAAGTTAATTTTCAAACATCTGTTATTATTATTATAATGAAATATAACACTATAAAGACGATTTTTATATTAATACATATTGATATATTTTATGAATATGATATTCTATGAAAATTCTTTCCTTATCTACAATGCAATTTTATTCTTCGTTGTGCTCAGTACTACTTCAGTTTCAAATTTGAAAGTAGCATTAACCATTACATATTTATATAATGACTATTAATTATACCTTTCATCAAACCAACTTTATTCATTCTCTTCATATTAATAACTATTTCATTTATCAATATGTAATATTCTATTTGAATATTATTTTTTCTTGTCTGAGCTCTTTAGTATACTTCTACTCCAAGATCATATAACAACAGCTACTACTGCCGACTTATTCACCCCACTACACTCACCTATAAATCCTACTCTAATGCACCCATCAATAATTACCCCTCTCTCATCCTCCACCACAATATTAGCCACTTTGGAAGAAACATGGTAAATTGACGAAGCATGGTCACAAGTACGACCAGTTTGCATCACCAAAGTGTCATCTCTAAAGCATGATGATCTGATGCCAATATTTTCGTTTAAAAAGAGTGTAAATTTGCAAAATGGTGGTTCGTGTTGTGTAAAGATGGGATAGAACATCTATGGGACATTTTTGCAAGAACTCTTACATAAAGTGGAAAATACGCTGGAGATACTCTTTGAGTTTGTGAGACGCATAAAGGACAAACTATATAGGTACTTGGGGGGCAAGAAAAAGTTACAACCTGCCCTAACATTCCATATGTCTAATAGTGGCTCTCTCAGTTCTTGAGCCACTCTGTCTAAACCCCTAATAAATGTTTCCAGAGTAGTAAAAATTTTATATATTAAGCTAAAAATTAGTTTTCCAAAAGAACTCTTCAAAAGAACTACTTAAAATCAACAGCAATTTGTTCCCGTTAGAGAAATTAAACTTTAATTCTTTTAAGAAAAAATAAAAAAAAAAAAAAAAAAAAAAAAAAAAAAAAAAAAAAAAATTGAAAAACTGCAGAACTAAAGGAATGGAAAGTGCAAGTATGAGTTTTTTTTATTATCTTAAAATTTTAACAGTATTTTCACGATCTTACTAATAGCTAACGCTAAACTTTTTTTTTTTTTTCAAGAAATGTTGAAATCTGTGCAGAATATAATTTAAAAAAAATTTCATATTAGTAATTACAACCATTATTTTGTATTGAGCCATTATGAAGGTAAAGAATAACCCAATATATAGATTATTGAGTATAAAGAATAACCCAATCAACAAAGTAAAAACCCTGATCGAAGATAAGAAAGTCAAAGAACACAAAAAGCGTTTGAAACGAGAACATCAAAAGTGATAATGATTTTCTTAATTGTTATTTAAAGATCGCAATTTTAATATGATGTAGCGTCCATTTAAAAATTTTTGAATAACTCCAATATTGTTTAACTAAACAAAATTTCTATGTACTATTGATTATATACGTGATTATGGAAATTTTGGGTTGTACACTTAGGGTAGGAATGAAACGACTCGGGAAATTGCTTGAGAGTCAGGCGTCTAAATTATTTTCAAAGTGGGAGAAAAAATAAGTAGGGTGATATGGGGGTGTTACTAACGAATCCCATACAGTTACGGTTTTTCACCGTATGCTAGGAGCGGCGTCTTTTTTCGTCTAAACACTCTCTTAATATAATAGATGACCCTAAGGTAGAGATTTAACGCTGCGCGATGTTTCGGGTGTGGGGTTGGGGCGCTCAAAGAAACGCTCATTCCCTTCAATATATAATATATTATTATACATATATTTTTATATACTAAACTATATATATATATGGCCGGTAAACGTATACTTTTGGGTAACCCTCCTATAGGCTATTTTATGTTTGGCGAGTTGCTATAACCTACTATATACTAGTATCACTACATATAGATAGATCTATCACTAATGGGTGGGCTTTTAATTAGTTATGATATATATATATATAAATATAAATTAATAATATATATAAATTACAAAAAAAAACCATATATAATCTATAGATTTAAATTTTTGCATTGAAATACATAATTCCATATTAATAAAAACATAAGTATATATATATTACAATATAATATTATGTAGTGTTTGGAAAAAACTTTGTTTTTTTTTTTAATAATAAACCATATAAAACCATACTGAGATTTATCTATTAATATTAACATAATACCAATAAACCAATGGTATTTTATTTATATTTTATGTGGTTTCTAATTTATAAATAAATATATTTTTATCTCCTTTTTAAAAATGATGGGTTTTTTTTTTAATACATTTTAAGTGCTAAAAGCACATAATTCGAATTGCTAGTGAATACTTGTATATATTCATTTCATCTACAATATTTTAAAATTAACTGTCACTGGCCCCTGCACCGGCTCTAAGAGTCTAGAGAGGTTTTTTTCAAATAAATTATTTTACTTACTTTGAAATGGGTAATAATTGGTATAACTAAATTATTATTATTTTTTGAGTTTTACTAAACTCATAAAGTAAAAAATAAGAGGGGGTATATTATAATATCATAATCTCTATCTGGAAAAAAGGGTTCATACTATCGTAATCTATGCTAACCAAAAAAAAAATAAAAAAAACAACAAAACGCATAAAGAAAAGTTTATTCTAATTAACCTATAATGATATACTATTGTTCTTCACTATTTACTATAATTTACCTTTATATTTTGAACTAAGAGGAGTAAATATATACTATTAATATATATATATATATATTATACTATATTATATACTATGAATATAATAATATTATTTATTATATATAATATAATAGGTAATTTATATAATATATATATTAATATACTTATATATAATTATTTACTTAATATAAATAAATATAAATAGGCTTTTATATATAGAGAAGAGAGAGACGAGAGAGAGAGGAGAGAGAGCACGCTAAGAGAGAGAGAGACGCAGAGAGGAGAGAGAGGTCCTGAGAGAGAGAGAGAGAGAGAGAGAGAGCAGAGCAGAGAGAGAGAGAGATGATAAGAGAGAGAGAGAGAGAGAGTGAAGAGAGAGAGAGAGAGAGAGAGAGGAGGAGAGAGAGAGAGAGAGAGAGAAGAGAGAGCGAGAGAGAGAGAGATGGAAGAGAAGAGAGATGAGAGAGATGAGAGGAGAAGATGAGGGAAGAGAGAGAGAAGAGAGAAGAGAGAGAGAGAGAGATGATGAAGAGAGAGAGAGAGAGAGAGAGAGGAGAGATCGAGAGAGAGAGAGAGAGAGAGAGAGAGAGAGAGAGACGAGAAGAGGAATCCAATTCATCATATTTAAAGTCTCTCACACTAAATTAATAATTTAATGGAATTTTCAATCATAAGAAACACTAATTCTCCTGCCATGGGTTTAGCCTGTTCACAACTTAACCCTAGTTTTCTAAATGTTGCCTCCACGTGCACAAGCTTCCAAAAGTTGAAATATCCTTTCAACATTAGCAGTGATGAAGTCGTGCTTCCAATATGCTTATTAATTCTTAATTAAATGACCTTCTTATCGAAAAATTAAATTTAATTTGATTTCTTTATGGAGGATGCTTTGTAGCCGGGAAGGGATGAAGGTTAAGATAACGATAGCGAGACAAACCCAGAGACTCATCAAATAGGTAAACTTTTATGAAATGGAAGAGAGAACTTTTGCCTTCTCCTATAATTGTTAAATGTGCATAGAAATAACGAAGACTCGTTTGGCTTTGAATCATCAATCCTCTGATAGTATATGTGGTCCTGATCTCTTGGGTTGGAAAATCATAATATGCCAATAAAGTGAAGACATTCCTGTATCTGTCCTGAGGTTAAGATACTCTCGACGGAATTTGATCCTTTTTTGGTTGGGTTGACTAATAAAATCTTTTGTAATTTACTTCATCATTAAAAATTGATGTCAGGAAAGTTATTCCCCTCGCCATTGACTTTGAACGAGGGGTTGTCGATCCTATAAACATCCACTTAGTTAAACAAGTTAATAGAAATTACCAGCTCTGCTTGGTTGATTTGTTCTAAAAACTTCCATGGCCTACTAACTCTCCTACACAATGAGGTTTTTTTATTAGTAATCTTTTTTGAAATGTGGCAATCGCATGGTAGAAAATGAAATCTCAAGAGCTCGAAACAAAAAATTTTTTGTTTAAACAGATTTTCAGGTTATTAAATTTCACGCTAATATATTGGTATATATACATATCGATATAATAGTGTTAATGTGTCAATATTTTCTATAGTTAAATAAATATATAATATCCAGCTAATTATAGGTACATATATACATATCGATAATAATAGGGTATTAATTTAATAATCATATTTTAATATATAAAATATAATATTTAATTGCTATATACATATAGGGTCATTTACTATAAATCATACTGAGGGGTAA
Source organism: Trachelipus rathkii (assembly GCA_015478945.1). Lineage (NCBI taxonomy): Eukaryota > Metazoa > Arthropoda > Malacostraca > Isopoda > Trachelipodidae > Trachelipus > Trachelipus rathkii. The sequence continues at coordinate 21,410 of JABUQX010086471.1, forward strand.
TAATATCAGTAAATCAAGTTCTCCACAATTAATTAAAAACCACTTCAGCAGAAAGTTTTTTGATGTTAGTTATTGAAACGATTTTCAGTGAAATTTTATCTTACGAATTGCAAAAAAATTTTGAGAAAACCATATCAACATGCTAAAGATAACCATTAATAAATAAATAACAGATTCTTAATTGTTAAATATTTTTATGTCAAATGGACTAAAAATTTTTGGATTATAAAAACCAATTTGAGATGTTTTTTTTTCTTTTCAATTCTTCTTCTTAATCATTTGTGTTGGTTTTTTTTTTTAAACATCAATTCTTGCTCCATCCTTCTTTTTTCCTTTCTCCATACCTCTTGCATTTATTTTGTTTCCATACATTTTTTATCTACACAATATATAAACTATATATAATAGTTATTATATATGAATATAATATTATATTAAACTTTATGGAGGTTTCCTGTATTCTTTGTATTTTATTTCTGTTTAACCTTTTCGGCCGATCCTTACTGTTGTACCAGGTCTCTTCTCTTGTATAACTCAAAATTATCTGCTGTGGATACCCCCTGCATCTCTACCACCTCTTCTCTTTTCGTCTTCTTTTTTCGGTTGAACTCACCTCTGGACTCTCTTCTTCTTCCTCTCTCTTTGTCTTTCTTCACCACCTCTTCTCTTCTTATCTCTCTCTCTTTGTTCGTAACTACCATACCTCTCTTCTTCTCTGTGAATCTCTCTACCTACCTTCTCTCGTTCTTCTTGAATTTCTTCTCTCATATACTTGGTATTAGGTTCGATACAACAGCTTCCAACATCCACTTATATATTACCATTTGTTCTAGATACTATATCTGTTCCTATCTCTTCTCCCTTCTCTATTAAAAATTATTCCTACCATATACTTCTCTTCTATACTCTATATATTTATATCTTGATTTATGAAATCATCACCAAACTCTATATCTCTTCTATTTGTTGAAATACACCAACCTATTACTACTTATCTTTCTTTGGTTGAACCTCACGCTATATCTCTTAATATATCGTCTTCTTTTCTTATATGTTTATGAACACCTAACCTATACTACTTTTTATATATATTTCTCTTTGTGAACACCACCTATACTTATCTTCTTTTGTTAGTATAATAATATATTATTATAGTACTATATCACCTCTCTTCTTTTTGTCGATTATATTACTCCTTGGTGGGTCAACGATATATATTCCGTTCACTCCGTTTTTGGCTTTGAACCTACCGTAGTTCACTTCATATCGGTGCATATGTTTTTTCGGGAGTTAAGTGGTGGTAATGACTTCTGTGTTAATCGTTTGATTCAACTTTTTCTTATCCATGTATCCTATCTACTGTCTCCGGTGTAAATATGTTCCTGGGTTTTTTTGTCTTGGGTACCTTTCTATGTTCACTTCCCATTTTTGTTCCGTACTTTTCTTGGAATGCTTCTGAATCATGCTCAATGATTCCGTTGTAACACGTATATAAGCTATTAAAATTCTTATATTATATCATAATCATCTCCCTAATTATTTTTCTTATTAACAACCTACTCTCTATTACGTCATCGCCTTTCCATTACTACCTTACTCCTTTATTCATTTTATTTGTTGCTAAGTCTATATACTATATAATATCTTCATTATTATATGTATATTTATAGAACACCATCACCTATATCTAATTCTTTCTTCTACTTTATGGTTAGATCTATAACCTAGCACCTATCCTGCTTCTTTAATTGTTTGAATCACCATAATACAGGTGGGACAGGTGCTATTTTGGGTGGGTTCGCTAGCAAATAGATATCTCTCTCTGGCATTACGATATTCTATAATTTATCTCTCTTACTTTGGTAAGTGTTAGATACAACGCCAACATACTTTCTTTTTTTAAATAATATATTATGTCTTTTGTGGGACTATTACACCACCTCTCTATCTACATACTACTCTAATTGATTATAGACCACATACTCTAAATATCATTTATGAGATATATTAAATGGAAACAAGGTGTTAAATTAGTTAGTGGGTCAAGGCTGTGCCACTACAACAAAAATAAGACGGATAGAAAGACAGGCTAGTTTCTCTTTTTCTCTTGGGCCGTATTTGTACGGGAACTAACTAATGGCTTTATCTCCATATCATTTAATTCTTTTTCTTCTAACTGATAAACTAACTGAAATCAACTTATGGTTTACCAAATTTTATACTCATGTCCGTATACTATTACCAGTGTTATTACGCGTCTCACACACAGAGAATGTCATGTCTCATATAAGAGATATATATATTGGATTTCGAAAGTCTTATTCAAACATGTTCATGAACTTAACTTCCGGCGGGCAACCTATATTTATAGTGAATATTGTAAAGAGAAGGCAGTAGATAATGAGAAGTTTTTTCTCTGAGAGCTATTGGTTTGACTGATAAATCAGACACAATAAGCTACATACTATTATTAGTTGATAGAAAGAGGTGAAGTAGATACTAGAGATCTTTCAGATATATACGTCTATTCCTAAGTCTCACTTTTGAAAACCACTATAATGCGTAAATCTATTCTTAAATATGGATACATTTACTGAAGTGCCAAACCATATGTATATATGTTGGTGTCACTCTGCTGTATTGAGTTCTATTATATCTGAGCAACTCAAGGTTAAATGATATTATGGATTCAAGCCTCTTTAGGAAGCTTAGAATAAATGTTGGCCTCTTTTAATAAGAACTACTCCTGTCCTAACAATCTAAGAACTCTCTTCAATCCTAAAATCTAACCTAATCTAACCCTATACCTTATACCTAACCCTTCATCACCATAACTATACCTACGACCTAACCTAACCTTAACCTAAAAGCTAACAAATACCTAACTACCTTAACTTAAAGCCTCTCCCTAATACTATCAACCTTATACCATAATTTATAAACCAAACCTAACTTAACCTCACATAACTTAATATTCTATTAATATCACTCGCTTTAATATATCCTCATTTCTTCATAATTCATTCTACTAATATATACTTGCATAAAAAACTCATTTATAAATACCTATATTCAAATTATTATCTTTTACTCTCTCTTCTTCTCACGTAATAAATGTGAATATTCTATGCATGTGCTCGGTCTCTTTCAGGTGATAGTACAAAATGATACTCTTTTGTCACTCTCTCTTTCGGGAACTTTCCTCTATGGAGAGAATCACTCTTCTCTCTCAACAACCGACTGGATATGAGCATATATTTTTGTAAAGAATATCATATATCTTGTATAATTTAAATAAAATACAAAAGAATTTCTGACAAAATCTATAAGCTATTAATACCTATATTCTATATATATTATTTTTATATTATACTATTTATTTACCTTTATATCTATATACTGACTCTCTCCTCTCTCTCAACCTCTCTACTATTACCTATATTCTATTCTATCTAATATGATATATATATATTATCCTCTATATCTATCATATCTTACTATTCTCGTCTCTCTCAGTCTATATCTATCTTCCCTCATCTATTTACTCATATCTATTTTATATTATCATTTACTCTTATAATATATAATCTATTATATAATCTACTCTGCATCCCTATTCTTAAAACTTCCACCAATCTTCTAAAATCCTAAATCAATTATCGAAATAAATAAAAAATAAATTATGATAAAAAAAACTGCTGGTCACGAAATACAGTAAAGCATATCACATATATGAGTAGTAACATACATATATACTATACACTAATATTATCGTATATATACTATAGTATATTAGCTATATTCATCTATATATATATATATATCATATTTATATATATTATTTACCTTATATATTATATATAAACTTTCATTCTATACATCACGGGAATTTAAGGGGACATCTGCTATTGGAATAATGATCTAGTCGGATGTGCCTTTCGTAACTGATCGATCTGAATGTGAACTATGATGTGTGCGTGGAACACTTCGAATTTCTGCATAAATTGGTAGTAATGAGAGGTATTCAATTAACCTGTGTGTGGGTTGGATGGTGCACTACAGAATATGGTTTGGGCATTAGGCATTAGTAGGAGGCCGGTAATGTTGTAGAGTGAGAAAGTTGAAGAATGGTACATTCACTGATAGATGAAATTACGGTGAAATGATCAAGAACGAGGCGATCGATAGGTGTATTGTACTTGGATTTGGAAGTTCTGTCTCTCGTAACCACAAATGTTTTTATTGGTATAGCTAGTTTCCGAGGATTGGGTGGAGAAGCAGTAATAAGTCCCTTAATATCTATCAGGTACATGATATATGGGTAATGTAGGACATTATGGGAAATTAGTTTTATTAATATATATGTAGGGAAGATATATAGCTTTATATTTGTGGTTCCAGAAAAGAATGCGCGGTCGAGACTCGACTGACAGTGACTGAGTGTACATGTCAATAGAAAGCGCTCGGCTTTTCAGACAGGTGGTCTAAGAGTGCATGTTCCGCTGGTACTAAATGCTTTCTTTACTTGAAACAAAATGATCGGAGAAAATTGAGGGAGGGAAAGAATAAATTGTATTTTAAGGGTGTTCTTGATTTTCGCGCAAACAGGCGTATGGAATGATTAATACGGAAGCTCTATGGCAGGTCTTTGGATTACTCTGGTGTGGTTCGGTAAGCTTCGTGAACATGGAAGCAAAATTCCCCAACACACTCACACTTACAACATCCCGTTTTTAATCCCGAATGAACTATCATCCATACCTTCCACATGACCAAACCATCTCAAGTATTTCTCATTTATTCTCTCATTTTACCCCATTCTCCACAACAAACAACTCTCCAAATACCTTCCTTCCGTCATTTTTATCATTTCTTTTTCACACCTATACACGCCACTATAAGACTTCGTCCGCATCTGAAATACATTGTTACTTTAGATCTATACTTTATCAAGACCATAGTCCACTCCTATCGTTACACGGGTACCAACATACTCCCCTCAAAATGTAAGACCCTAGCGCACTCAAGACTTAGTCCCCTTTACATCCACTCTCCAACGGATTTATTGCACCAGCCACCTTAGTGCTGTTCACAACTTTGCTATACCTCTCTTCTACACTCCTCCTTTCATATTTTCATTCGGTTATTATCCTTATTGGCTGAATTATATATCTTGTTTGGTCTCTAAAATATATTTAAACTCAGCCACTTTTTCCAGCTGCTCACCAGTCTAAACCAGTATCACAACGGGAGCACGAACCTTGGTCTCATTCACTTAACCATACCTTACCTCTTATTACGTTTATATCAAATCCTCCTTTTTCCACACCTACCAAATTTCTCTACCACACCTCTCAAACTCTTCTTCCAGATTCAGCCCGCCAAACCAAATCATCCTCATATAGATAGGTAGGGAACCTTTCACTCTCTTCATTCTCTCATCTTTCCATCATTTAACACTCTCTTTCGTCATCATCTTCACTCCAATTCTTTCCATTCAAACGCTCTCACTCCATATACACATTCGGATTAGCCAAAGGAGAACCATTATGCACCTCTCCTCGTCTCACTTCCGCTATTAATGTAAACCAATGCACTTTCGACTCCAATTCTTCATTTTTACACATGCTTCACTAATCGGTTATACATACTTTTTGAACTTCCTATTCTCAGAGCTTCCACCCAAAAACACCAATAATCCACTAACACCTACCATAGCGCTTCCTCCTCTCATTAATATATTATACGCCTCTTGCAAATCCATGAATCCTTAATTCTACAACTTTATTCTTTCTCCGCTCCACCATTATCCTCAATCACTTGTCTTCAATGTACAGATTTGATACACACATCCTCTACCACTCTCTAAACGCACCTTGTTCTTCTCGCATAATCTCAGTTCTTCGTCTCTTCGAACGTCGCCGTGCACCTCTTTTCGGACAAATACCAGTATATATCTTCACTACCTCCTACTCAATAAACTATTACCCTATAATACTTACAGTTACTTTATTCCCTTACCCTTATATAAGGACTATTACTGGTGCTCTCCTCCAATCCCTCGAATATACCCCTCATATTATCACCTCTCTTTGCTACCTATCCGAACTTTCAAATCTCCAATCTAATCTTCCTCCTACTTCTCTCTGCCTTACTATATATAAAATATCATATAATATATATACTATATAAAAACAAAAACTATATAATATACAATATATACTATATATTATATTAATATATATATAATATTATAATTATTATTAGCTATTTATACTATATATATATATATACAATATATATATATATTATATATATATTATATATTATATATATACATATTTATATATACTGTACTAGTTATACTATATTATATACTATATAACTATATATATCTATATATACTATATATATTAATATATATAATATATATATATATATAAATACCACACATATATTATATATATACTACTCGTCTTATTACTAATTTTATATAATATATATACAATATATATATATCTATTATACTATATATATATATTATATATATATATATATATACTCATATATATATATATATATATATATATACTATATACTCATATATATATATATATATATAGTAATTATATCATTCTTATGTGTCTTCTTAATGTCGGCTGAATCTTGCAAGAGAGTTTGAGAGGCACTTGGTACGAGAGACTTTTGGCAGGGTTGTGTAAAAGGATGTCGGTTTAGAATCAGTAACGTAGATAAGATTAAAGTTATGGTGTGTGAGTGAGGACAGTCTCCCCGTGTGAAAGCTATCGTTAGGTATGTGTGAGCAGTCTGGAAAAGTGAACTGAGTTTAAATATTTAGGAGATAATATCATATATATATACCTATTATATATATATACTCTTTACTATATATATTACCTATATACTATCTATATACTATATAATATCATATATCTCCTATAATATATATATATATATCAACTATCTATATCTATATATCTATAATATATACATAGATACTAGTATACTATACTATATATACTATATTATATTATATTTATATATATTATCATCATATATATATATTATTTAACCTTCTATTATATTCATATATTATATATACTGATATATATATACTATATATATAGTACCTATATATATATTATAGTATATGAGAAATAGGTTTGTTGGATGAAAAAGGAACGATGATGCAGAGGACTGTAGTAGGAAAGTTGTGGAATTGCCAAGGAAGGTGGCTTGGTGCACATTAAATACTCTTGGCGATGTCAACGAGACTAGTACTTGAGTGTCTGCTTATCGGTTTACGTGTGAGATGTTGTTACTGTGTAGTATACGGTGTTGAGACCTATTCGTTGGATAAGAAAGTAAAATTTCGGACCCAAATGCGTTCAGAGGTATATATCTAAGGTACAAGGCGTACGGTGTGAGAAGAATTGATAAAACTGAGAATGACTCGTCTTTATAGAGTTGTACTGGCCTCGTGAAAAAAGAGATAAATGCAGAGTACTTGAGATGGTTTGGTCATGTGGAACAGATGGAATGACTAGTCGGTTGTTAAGCCGGATGTATATGTCGGTGCGTGTGTTGGAATCGACCTGCTGGGGAGACCGAAGAAAAGATGACTTGAGTCAGCAAAAGAATGTCTGGAGGAGTGAATCTGTGAGTTTTGCAGGGGCGAGAAGAAAGGCGTATAATAGGGGTGAATGTATGGGTTTTGTGAGGGTGTATGGTTGTGGCCCCCACCTGGGCCAGGGGTGAATCCCACATTGGCGAGATGCCAAAAGTGCGGGTCTGTCGCGGTCCGTGAAGCCTCTAGGGTGGATTTTCTTCTGACTGCGGCGAGTTCCACGAATAAGTATAAAGGGGGAGGGTAAGGCTGGGCTTTTCCTTTCGACTTATGTCATATTCTTCTACTACTCACTTTTCGTGTTTCAGGTCATGTTACCGCCCTCCCTTACCGTCCCCAGTCTGGGCAAAAATGTGGTTGATGAATGATGATCAATATATATATATATATATATATATATATATATATATACTATATCATTATATAATATATATATACTATATATATCATATACTATATTATATACTAGTAATCTGCTCTATAATTACTATATATATATATTATATCTACATATACTTATATTCATAGATGAAAATTCATTTCGGAATACATTATACCAGTAAATAACTAAATCAATACGTAGGAAATAACAACAGAAAATAAAAAATATTAGTTGAAAATTGGCCAAATAACGTACTTGCAAGTACAAGCCACAAGTACCCAACGTTACATAAAAGCTCAAGTACAGTACACAGTACTCAGTCCACAGTACACTGGTTTAGAAACTGCAAGTACAAGTACTCTAAAAAAATTTTGTTTAACTTAAACAAGTTTTCTTTTTTTTTTAACAAAAAAAAGGGGTTTTAAACCAAAAAGTTATACAAGTACATTTACAAGTACAAGTACTTGTAATTGAACCCAGCCTGGATATATATATATATATTACTACTATATACTATATATCATAATATATATATATATATACTATATATATATATATATATATATATATATTGATATTACTATCTCTATATATATCTATATATTATATATATATATATCTATATATATATTATCTATATATCTATATATATATAGTATATATATTATATTCACTAACTATTGTAATGATCATTGTAATGTTATAATTGATATAATTTAAATGAAAAACACGGGACGTTTATTTTTCATTAACACGGTTGATTTTTTCTTCTAATTTTACCACTTCAATTAAACAATGTTAGCTCAAATTAAAGGAATAGAAATAAATGGATAGGTTTGTACCTTTTAATAGCTTTTCTAAAGAATTTAAATGTGCGCACACACACACCACTCTCTCTCTCTCCACACACACACACACTAACCAACACCAATACTATATACTAATATATTATATCTATCATATATATATATATACATATCATATAATAATTAAAAGCATTTTCTATATAAATTAACTATCTATACCTATTATTTTAACCCTTTATTATTTCCAAAGTTTACGAATTTCTCTCTATTATATTAACAATATTTTTTCTTTTTTATTTTACCGATAACTAGTTCTTGCAAAAAACTCCGCTCACGGGCAAGAGCCCTAATCTAGGATAGGGGGGTTTTGTGGGGGTGTCAACTCAATTTATAGTCCGTAGGCAAGGCACGGAGCAAGCCAAGGAAGAGAATAGCTCACATTCTCCCACCCGACCTCTAGTTTAGAACCTTGGACCCTTGCTTTGTTTGGCGAGTGCCTCTCCCACTGAGCTCTCAATATTCTTCTTCCCTTTGTAAACAAACAAATATCAACATAACCGTGCGCGAATATTAAATAAATTAAAGATATTATTGAGCCTTTTTAGTATAAATAAATATAACAAATACAAAAAAAAAATATACATATACATACATATAATATAATAAATAAATACACAAGCACATACATATAATATTATTTATTATAACTATTATTAACTTCAGTAAAAACTACACACTTGATGTCTTACACAATTTCAATATTATTCTCCTATCAAACACTACTAATCACTGTATTTTAATATTAATTATTACTATATAATCTACTATGATTTAACACTAATTTTAATATGTTCTACACTTTCACTACTATGCACCACACTACTCACTATATTAAAATATTAATATTATCACTTTGACTACTGTCACTAATTATTATATGACAAGCATTCACGAAAATTAATGATAAAAAGCAAGTTAGCTCGTTTCTTGCCAGAGGAAGAGAAGTTGGTAAATTTTCTTCAATCGACTCGACGATTGCCATGGGAAATGTAACTTCAACTTAAACCAATGTATTATAAAATATCTACTTTAACAATTTGATGAGTAAATTGGGTATTACCTCTAGTGGAGCAAAAAGTAAGATTTTAAAATTTTGCAAGCTCCTCGAATCCAATGGATGCAATAAATTAAAATTGTTTAAAATTTTACATTTTTTAAAATCAATATCGAAATTTTTTTTTCCTCTTTAGTTGACAGTCACTTTGAAACAAAAGCTTTCTCTCTCTTCCCTCTTCTCTCTCTCCTCTCTCCGCTCTCTCCTCTCTCTCTCTCTCTCTTCTCATTCTCTCTCTCTCTCTCTCTCTCCTCTCTCCCCTCCTGCTTCTCTTCTCATCCTCTCTCTTCTCTCTCTCTCTCTCTCTCTCTCTTCTCTCTCTCTCTCTCTCTTCTTTGAATTCTTCAGTGCTAGATTTTAACAGCTTCATCACTTCAATAAACATCTCTGACTATCTTCTCCTTTCTCCAAATTACTTCCTCTTTCTCTTCATTATATATATACTATATATACTTATAATGATATATATTTAATATATATATATATAATATATATTACTATATTAAATATCTACTATATTATATTATATAATTACTATATATTATATCTATATTATATATATATAATACTTACTACTATATATATAGTACTATATATTCATATATATATATATATATATATCCTATATATATATCTATACTATATATTACTATATATACTATATATATACAGAGGGTGGGCCACGATCCCGTTACTCCGTTACTCTCACCTCGTTTACCTCTAAACGGAACTAGTTTTTTTTTGAGTACGGAGTAATGGACTCGTTACTTTTTTTTTCATGTAAGCTCCCCGAAATTCTAAGTTCCGTTATTTTTCTTCTCGCAGTTATCTTTTTAGTCCGTATCATTTTGTCTCGACTTTCTTTGCAAAATGTTGACAGCCCAATTGACTACCCCCGATGAAGCTGAAAACAATTCTTATATAATTACAATTAAATCTCTATTATACCTAACTTACTATATATACTCTATATATATATCACTATCTAATTACATATATATACTCATATATATCTATATTATATATATAATTTATATCATATATATATTAATCATTATATATATACATACATATATTATCTACTATATACTATACTATATACTATATACTATAGGGAAAGGTGTATTTCGTGACCAATAGCAAAATTTCTTGCATTCGATATATCTATAATTATTACATCGGTAATAACTCTACGAATTTTTTAAAATAATTATCATGACTTGCTACACAAATTTTGAATATAAAATTCTTGATATACATTTTTGACAAAAATAAGTAAAGCATGTTTGCTTTTTTGGATATTCAATAAATTGTTATGAAATCTCTTTCTTCCCCATGTTTAAGTAATTCAGCCAATTTTACTTTAAATACACTAAATAATATAATTAAAAAATTCAATGCATTCTTGAAAAGTCTAAGCATAGATATGTGCCCAATCATCTTTGAATGAGTTAAAGAAGTAGAGAGAGTTTTTTTTGTGTGAGATTATAATAAAGAACCTTACTTGCATAAAAATCACTAAATTAAAGAATGATCGCGATTATTAAGTTAATGAACCAATTGCATAACAATGCGCAAGAAACTTTTAAGAAAAGAAGTGGCCAACAACTGTTATAGCGATTGTTAATTGACAAAAAGAAATTAAATTCTTTTTTATCCTTTAGATGTGAAAATAGAAAAGTGCTGGCCATTCTTATAAGAAACCCCTGAACAATCTACAAACCTATCGTCCTAAAATCTAACCTCCTAACCTAAATCTACTAACCTCAACCTAAACCTAACCTAACCTAACCGACCTTAAAACCCTAACCTAACCTAAAGCTAACTAACCTAACCTAACCTAACTAACCTAAACCTAAACTTACACCTACATAATTTAACCAAACCTAACTTAACCTAACATTAACTTAATATAATATATTAAACCCTTTTAATATATTTATAATAATTTATAATAATAAATGCATAAAAAATAATAAACCTTATAAATCAATGGTAATGGATTGAAAAAATGAAAATTAAATGCAGGGGAAGAAAAAAAGAATAATTTGTCACTCTTCTTTCGGTAACTTCTATGGCAGTAGAATTCAACCAACCTCGAAATTAGAAGGAGAAATTTTAGAATCACATGTTATTGCTAAAAAAATCAATGTTAATTCACCGTTTATTATATATATATATATCTATACTATATAATAGTATTACTATATAAGTATATATAAATGATATAGTATACTATATATATTCATATTATTCATATATATAACTATCTATATATATCTTATATAACTTTATATACTATTATATACTATATCTCATATATTATATATATATAATATATACTATCTATACTTTACTATTTCAAACTCCTCAAAAAATCCCTAATCAAGGGCAAGATAATATAAATCCATAAATAGATAAAAAAACTGCTGGTCACGAATTACACCAATTACAACCAAGCCATTTCATACTATATATATAATATAACTAATATTATACTATATATATATATATACTATCACTAATATATATTATATACTATTATGATATAAATATATATATACTAAATACTATATATATATATATATCTATATATATATATATATATTATAGTAGTATTTATATATATTCCCTATATATATTTACTAAAAGGAATAAGGGGAAATCTGCATAGAATAATGAATAAGGATGGTGCTTTCTCGTAACTGATGAGATTGAATGTAACTAGAGTGTGGTGGGAAACTTCGAAAATCTGCAATAACATTGGTAGTAATGAATAGGTGTGATAATTAATGTGTGTGGGTTTGATGGTGCAAGAATGAGTATTTTGGGATTAGGTAATTAGTAGGAAGGAGTAATGGTGTAGAGTGAGAAAGTTGAAGATGGTACATCTGCAGGTATATGAAATTACCGGTGAAATGATCAGTAACGGAGGCGAGATGGTGGATTTGATTGATTTGGAAGTTGTGTACAAAATGTTTATGGATAGCATAGTTCCGAGGGAATTGGTGGAGAGCAGTAATAGTACCCTTAATATAAGGGTAATGATATACAAATACAATACATATATATATCTATAGGAAATCTAGTTTATTAATGTATAGTAGGGAGATATATACTTATATTTGGGTCGAAAGAATGCGTCGAGTGACTGAAAGGATTCTGATTGGTGATGAACAAGGTGGGCTTTAGAAGTGTAAGAGGATGTTGTTGGATCAAATCTTTACATTTGAAAAAAATGATTGGGAAATGAGGGAGGAAAAGAATAAATTGTATTTCAGGTGTTTTGGATGCAAACAGGCGTAGAATGATTAAGTAGGAGCTCTTATGGCAAGGTCTTATTGATATATGGTGTTGGTGTAAGCCTCTGAATGGAAGCAAAAGTATGTAGACGACAGTGAAGCGTGTGTAAGAACTAATTTAGTTGAAAGTGATTGGTTTATATATTAATAGCGGAGTGAGGCCAGGATGTGAGTGTTATGTCTTCTTGGTTACAATTTATATTTGGATGTAATTAATCGAATAGTCAATTAGAGGTGTGATGACAGGGAATGGTGTTAGAATCAGGGTTGTGGAGTTGTTTTAAAATTTTTTCGGCTCAATAAAACCCTCTTCAAAATTCACCCGACTCCGACTCCACTCTCTTCAAATTACCGACTCCCCGACTCCGCGATCTCGACTCCACAACTGGTAGCAATGATAGAGAACTGGACAAGAGAGTGGAGGGGCCTACCTATTATATGCGGAATGATTTTGTTCTTGTGTGGCGAATCTGAGAGAGTTTGAGAGGATTCGGGTAGAGAGATTTGGCGGGTGTGTAAAAGGAGATGTCTTGAAGGTAAACGTAGATAAGAGTAAGGTTTACCTTTGCTGAGTGAGGACAGTCCTCTGTGTGAAGTTATGTCAGACGGTGAGCAGCTGGAACAAGTGTTTGGGTTTAAAATATTTAGTATATCTGTTGGATGAAAAGGAACGGATGATGCAGAGTGTAAGTGGAAAGGTTTGGTGAATGAGGAAGGTAGCGGTACAATTAAATCCGTTGGTGGCATGCAAGGACAAGTCTGAGCTGCCGCTAGGGTCTACCATGAGGATATGTTTCTTTTTAAATATAACTGATATCTTCCGAGCACATGTCACATCCCAGGCCCAATAACATGCTAAGATACTCCGTTTAATGTCATATCGAAAGCTAAAAAGTAACGGAGTAACGGCACCTTCGTTACTTTTCCTTTCAAATAAACGGAATAACGATAAACGGAACTTATTTTTTCGAGTCCCGAAGTAACCATAAGGAGTTAGACTCATTTGAGCAACCATGCCCACAATCTGTATATATTATATATATTATATCATATCTAATATATGTATCATATATATATATTATATATATCATATACTATACTATTATATATATATATATATTATAATCATATATTAATACCTATATTACTAATTATATATATATCTATATCATACTATATATATATATATATATCTTATTCTGCTCCTATTTATTTATTTATTTCCGGTTGTTGCTCCCCACTCCTCTCCTATGAGAAATGAGGGTCATGAGAATAGTGCCACCTACGAGGCTTGGACTAGAGAAACGTCAGAGAAAACTCAGCGTCAAACTATTTCTAATAGTCCGATAGGTCCGAGCAGTCTAGCAGAAGATGCTCTGTGTCGTCAATTGTCTGGGAGGGACAATCTTTGGCAAAGGGGGGAGGGAGAATTATGAATTTTATATTTATATATCCTGAAGGGGGGTGGGGAGTGATGGTGGTCCAGAGCTGTAACTCTGGAAACGGCATTACTCTGGTTTGAACGGCGCAAGGTTTGTTCCGTAGGGATAATCTCGGTGAGGTCGTGCCTTGAAAGTATGATGTCTAATTGGGTATCTGCTTGAGATTGCTCTTTTGACTTAACTGAAGTGTAGATGTGTTTAATAACTCGGAGTATCTGGTGGGAGCCGGGGGGAGGGTGGTGCTTTTGGTTATCTCCCTATGTCGGAGTGTACAAAGCTGGTTGCTCCTTTTCCTTCTCGGCTGAAAAGGTTGTTTTAATGTTTGGTGTAGGAGGTGTTGGTCTATGGAAAGTGACTTGCTGTATAGTTGGCTCCCCATCGTGTCGAGATGGGAAGTTTAAGGAAGAAATTTTGTTTTTATGTTAGTACACGTGGCTGTGTTAGAGGGGTGGCAGCCTGCTATTATTTCCTTAAGAGATTTATTTTGCACTACTTCTAGTTTTTGCATATGAACAGCTGATATTGATACGTGCCCAGTCGTCTGGTGATGCGTAAGTTTAAGCAAGGACGGTACGGTACAGATGTACTAATTTAGTGAGGTTTT
>JABUQX010086472.1:2500-10000 GCA_015478945.1 Trachelipus rathkii
GAAGGTCATGAACAGAGTTTTTTTCCCTAACATATGTTCTATATGTGCCCACCTTTGTTATAGGGGATACATTCAGCCGATAATCCAATTCCTCCAAAACATTGGTTAACAGATCCGGAGTAATGGAAGGAACGGCATGTTCAATTCTGCGTTTCAACCTGCGGTATATTGGGGCAGCCCCATAGGAAGAAATCGCATGGCGTTAAGTCCGGGGACCGGGGGGGGGCCAGATATATAGAGCTCTGTCGTCTGGACCATTATGACCAACCCAACGATCTGGGAGTAAGTCGTTCAACCACGCTCGCACTATGTGACTCCAATGTGGAGGGGTTCCATCTTGCTGCCATATAAAGTTTACCGCTTCATCCTCTAATAATTGTGAAAAGAGCCATTATTGTAACATATCGAGATAGCCTAACCTAACCCCTGTTACGGTTGCTTCTGCAAAAAAGAAAGGTCCGTAGACCTGGCGTCGGGATATGGTGCAGAAAAAGTTAACCTTTGGGGAATCACGTTCGTGTTCTACAAGTTCATGCGGATTTTCAGACCCAGATACGAACATTATGGGCATTCACCTTACCCCTGAAGATGAAAGGTGGACTCATCGCTAAAACATATATGATCTAGAAGGTCATCGTCTCGACTTAACACTGCACAGGCAAAGGTAAACCGTAGAGCCTAGTCGTCGGGCTTTAAAGCATGTACAAACTGCAACAGGTATGCACGCATGTGTAAACGTTTCCTTAACACCTTCCACACCGTCGTTTTTGGCACCTTCAGTTCGTGACTTGTTCTCCGAACGGATTTCTTAGGACTATGAAGAAACGAGGCCCTGATACGGTCCACATCCTGTACAGTCACTTTGGGCCGTCCTGTATTTTTGCCTTTACAAAGACATCCATTAGTTGCAAATTGCCTATACCATCGGCGAATGTTTTTGCCAACATGGAGGATCACATTGGAAACGTAAACGATACGCACGTTGAATCGTAATTACAGATTCACACTTGGCAAATTGTAGAACACAGAAAGCTTTACGCTCAGGACTCGCCATTGTCAGTATGTGGCGCACGCACTAGAGAAGACTACATCTGAATGCGCGCATGCGCGTATGTCGACCTATCAGGAACTCGTTCTGGCGCAAGTGCATATTCGAAACTATGCAACTTACTCTTCACTTTGATGTATGATATGATATGGATATTGTATATTATGCTGTCAAAATAAAGCATTGAAACTGGGAAATTCTTTTACGGACACCCGGTATTGAGTATTAATTAATAAGGTATTTACGCTTTGAAAGTATTCTTCGGCAAGCGGCAAAAGCATCTGCTATAGGTCAAAGCCTAATTTATTTGTCTGATAAGCTTAATATCATTATTAATATTGTGTCAGGGATATTATTATAATAAAAGAAAATTAACAATAATTATTACTATTCCTACATATTGTGAAGACGGTTAACGTTAACGATTAACGTTAATTTCCGTTACATTTTTTACCGATAAACGCTTTAATGATTACGTGTTAAATTTTTTTGTTAACGATTAAAATTAACGACGTAACTTTCTCATTAACGGTGCCCACCTTTGTATATTATATATATATATATATATATATATATATATATATATATATATATATATATATATATATATATATATATATATATATATATATATTTTTTTTTTTATTATTTTTTATATATATATATAATATATATATATATATATATATTTCATTTTCAATGTTTTTAATAATTATTAAAAACATTGAAAATGAAATTCCTGCGAGCATCATAAGCTCATAAATGTTTACAATTTTGAACAAAGACCAACCAAAAGGAAATAATTTGAAAATATTATTTTTATACGAGTACTACGCAGACTTTGTTATTAAACCCAAAAACATGAAAATGTTTTTCATTCTTCATTTAAAAATATTTGCATAAGTAAAAAATTCCGATAATAATCAGAGTCTTACTTAGGGCTGGGCACATTGGGATACTGCCCAGGGAGGCGGATTTTATGGACGTCAATTTACCTATTTAGCTAAAATTTATACCATATATTAAGAATGTTAAATGTTATTAAATGTTTTTGTATTTTTATAATTTTGTTGTATTTCTATATACTATTAAATTGTGAAATAGAAAATGTGAAAAGTCAGTTTTGTTTTGAAACATTTTCAAGGATAAATTTCTAACCAGAGATTTCCTATATAATTATATATATATATAATATATTATATATATATATATATAGTATTTTTCTAAACACAATATACACATATTTATATATATATTAATATATATATTATATAATATATATATATAATATCAGTATATTATTCTAAGCACCATGTACCGCATGATTGCAGGATGGTGTCAATCTCGTAATACATTTGTATTACTGTAATCGTTCATGGAAGAGTACAATGGCAGGCGGGGGGGTTCCAGCACCAAGAGCCATGCGAAGATATTTTTCATAATTGACAAACTTCTTCGAAACATCCAAAACTATAAAAAATCAGAAATCAGTTATAACACAGCTTCTTTGTTTTTAATTTCAAATGCTGTTTTTATTGCCTTTTTTACAGTGCGAACCGAGGGTAGAAAAATTCTCGGTTCTCCTTTTTCCATCCTTTGCTAATTTTCCTTCAGTTCGGAACTCGTTGCAGGGATATATTCAAAGCGAGCATGAGTAGCTTTCACTAAGCGAAAATGAACTGACCTTCTTGATTTTACTACTGACAAATATTTCTAGCCTATTGTCAAAAATATTTCTAACAACTTCTGTAAATCTATCTTAGCTCTTCTTATTAGCTCTAATATTTCTGTTGCTAATACTCCAACTGACAAAGGGAATCTCTCTTGCCTTCTGTTTTCCTCTAATTCAACTCTGAACAACTCTGGCAATCGTCCTCCTACTCCCTCTTTCATCAGGTATTCTATGTCGTTAGCTATGATTACATTTGATCGGGGTGGCATGGACACCGTAAAGATCTTTGACGTATTAGGAAGGCTAAGTGGCACTTGATGGCAATCCTTCCCGAGTTTTTGAGTCAGTGTGCGTTCTAAGCTGACCCAAGCCCTCGTTCAACTATACCCTCTGTATCTGCAATACTAGCACTTTCTCTCGATGATTTAAGAGCGTATATGTCCAACCTATTCGAAGGAAATGTAGTCGATCATCACCCTATTGCTCTCACTAGTATTCCATCTAAGATCTTTGAAATCATCCTCAAATCTCATTTTTAATATCATCTGGAATCCTATTCTCTTCTTTCCGATTATTTTTAGTATAGCTTTCGATACTCGAGGTTATTTATTTTCCAATCTCACTGATTTAAGGTCTTCTGCTCTTAGATAGTACGTGGTTTCTTACGTGACGGTCTGACATATCTAAGGCTCTGGCCTCTCTCCAATCTCCCCCTTCTTTGGGTTTCTTCTCTCTGCTTAATGTCTTGCTTTCTTTCAAATCGCTTCATATCAGCCGCTATCGATGTGGAGACTTATTTTCCTTCTCTGCCAATAGTGATGCTTCTTACTGTTCTGTTTTATCTTCTACATTTCACTAACGACCTCCTTAGCTGCTAATCTAACGCTTTCCGTTCGTGTGAAACTGGGTCGACATTTTATTCTTCTACTGCTTTTCACAAAATTTGGTTTTTTCCTTTTGTTCTAGGTTAGGTGTCCCTCGTCTTAAACTTTCCGATTTTATTCTTGCTGATTTACATAGAATTTCTTGGTTGGGTCATCTCAAACTTGTGAAATTCAATTATTTAAAAATAACCAATAAATCTCCCTCTCAAAGACACTTCCAAAATTTACTATTTTTGGTAGTTCGACAATTTCTCTTGTTGACTATATAAACATCCTTGGATCCAAAATAACCAAAACAATGTCTTGGAAACCTCATATCACTACTGTTTCTAGGGTGGCCTCAAAGAAGTTGAGAGTTCTATTCAGATTACAAGATTTTTTTTTCTTTTCTAGTTACTCCAACTAGGCTAGGGTCCCATCCGCCATTATATGGGGTATTTGGAATACTGTTCTCATATCTAGGGTAGCTCCGGTTTCAATCGTCTTTTAGATAGAGTCGAATCAAAAGTCAAAAGGTCAAATCAAAAATGTCAAGACTTATACAACTTGTTCTGTATTTTCCACTTCATTAGAACTTTTATCTTTGCTATACAACGTTGGAGCTTTGCCTCTTTTTTATAGGTACTACAGAGGAAACTACCCACTCATATTCCATCACTTTTAAGACGCACTAGCTGCACAAAGGGTCTAGTGTCATCACATAAATTTTATGAAAACTTTAGAAACTTCAGGCTTGTTCGTTGTGGTACATTCTTCTTTCCTACCACCTCCTCTCTGAGGAATTATTTTCCATACTCTGTATTTCCTGCTGAACTTAATCTACCTCGCTTCAAAGTTTGCATCTGTACTCAACTGCTGAATTCATGTTACCGTTGAATGATAAATTCTTTTTATCATTGTTTTACAAACCCTTCATGGAAAAGGTGTTTGCCATATATAATATAATTGATACTACGGATATCCACATTCGGATTTGCGAAGCATCCACAAAATTTTAAAGATCGTATCAGCATCCGCATTAGCATTTTTCCAAAGATAAATCATCAGCACGAAATAAGTGCGGATGTAGCACCTATTATTATGACTTATCCTCATGCCAAATTTACATTCTTAATTGCAATATTA
This sequence comes from Trachelipus rathkii, assembly GCA_015478945.1. Classification (NCBI taxonomy): domain Eukaryota; kingdom Metazoa; phylum Arthropoda; class Malacostraca; order Isopoda; family Trachelipodidae; genus Trachelipus; species Trachelipus rathkii. The sequence goes on from JABUQX010086472.1 coordinate 7,230, forward strand.
TATTATTAAAAAGTTACAAAATTAAGTGAAAGAAGGATTATTAATCTCAGAAGTCTTCAAATTTTGTTTTACTAATTTTGAATTACTGAAACTCATTTTAATGTGTGTGTGGCTAATATATAATATAATATATATGATATAATATAATAATATATAATAATCTAAAAAAGTTTTAATTAAAACTTCTATCAGTCAACGTTTTAATCCACGATATACCAATAAGTTTGAAAAGTATTCTACGAATGATGCTTTGTATATTAAATGGAAGAGGGGTTTGATCTATACAAGTAGATTTTAAAAAATTGATACCAGACAATAACTGGATTACTTTGGCGAATAATAATGAAACTTTGAAAACTCCAGAAAAACTAAATAAGAAAAAAGCTATGGTTTTGCAACTCTTCCAGCGCAAATAATTAACTCCACGACCCGAATTCACTAAATACAATGTTAATCTACACTATCAAGGGCATCCCCAATGGTGCACTGATCAATGCTCCTGATGTTTTCCACAAATATTTTCCAAAGGAATAATATAAACACTAAAAGGGGGAAACGAGACCTTCAATTGTACTTTAAGAAGCTAAAGAAAACTTTTTTAAAATCTACTGTAAGCAATCCAGTCTTTCGCCTTATTTTATGTGGAATAAATTGTTTAATTGCTTTCAAAGTCAACTAAAGGAAGAAGAAACTACATGAAGTCACATAAAAAAAATTTCGAAATTACACTTTTGAAGATCATAGAAAGAGTAAATCAAATGATTGGTAGCTGTAACTAATACGATGATCTTTCCTTTTGGCATCAAAGTGTGAAGATGAACAAGAGACTGAAGAAACCGCAATAAAGGTTGATAAAACAGTTTAATTTGTTTCTAAGGGGGAAAAACTCCAAGAAACGTTTAATCTTCTCAAAATAGTGAAAGATTAATGAAGAAAAATATCCAAATTAAAACACTTGGCGAACTTTGAAGCTTACCCTCCCTCTAAATAGAGTTCGTGCTTTTCCTATCTGACAATTAATTCTCTTTAACGTTGGTCCAAAGGAATGAGTATGTCTTTGTAATCTAGAGTTCAAACCATAACCTAATTTGATTGTGATCAAACATTAAGTTGTAAGAGAGATCTTTTTTTTTCTAAAGAAAACATCATTTTATTTGATCATTACATTGAATGTCTTCAGTATATCGAGAGGTCTTCAGACATTGATTTTAAAGGGTTAAAATATGATTATTATAAAGCTCACAGATCACTTACTTTCTGCTATAACTATTATGCTTATCATTGGTGTAATTAGGGTATTTTTTCTGGGTGCGGGTTGAAATTTGTTGACTAAGCAATTTTCTTTGGGGTCAGTTGGCAATCTGGGGGGTCATGCTCCCTTGGCCCTCTAGTTAAGGCTATGACTATTATTCCTAATAATAATAGAACATTTAAATGCTATTGACAACTTCACCCAAATCTTTCCCTTAAACACATACCATCCCTTATTCAAATATGTGTAAAATTTATATTACAATGGCCTGTGAAAAAAAAACTTACTTTTTATTTTCAAATTCATTATTCACTTTTTTTGTCAATCAAAAGTTTTTAAATCCTTCACACATCAATCTAATTTTTAAGAGAAAGGATTGAATAGTTTAGTATCATCTTTAACCTAAAAAACTAGACATTCTATTTCTTATCCAATTTATTTATTTTATGAAAATGTAACCCTAAACACTATTTCAATCATTCACTACTTCTATCATTCAATCATACTACGAATATATAGTTTCAAATGTTTGTCGATTTTCTTTAGAAAATGAAGTTGTTGTTTTTTTTTTCCTTTAAGAGAATTTTTTTATCACTGTAAATTATACGCATTGCAGACTTTGGGGCTTCTAAAAAGCTATTTGCTAACATGATGAACAATTTCATATCCCCAGGTTGAGCAAATGGAAATTAGTATTCCATGAGGGAGACATGAATGGCTTCAAGGAAAAATTTTAAAGGAAGTCACTTGTCTGACATCATCATCTGTGTATCCTTTCATCTCGGACCGTGAGATATAGAAATCACTCTACTGGCAACATGTATTACGAAACTGTTCGTCTGGTAACATGAATTACCGAAAGTCCGAAGGCACTCTGCTTGGCAACATGAACTACGGAAACTTCTCATCTGGCAGGAAACTGCGGGAACGACTCGCTTTTCTGGTGACATGAGCTACTGAATCTTCTCATTTGGTAGCAAACTTCTGGAACCATTCACCTGTCAGGCAACATGAAGTACGGTAACCACTCGTCTGTCAGGCAACAAGATCTCCTTTAACCTTTCGTCTGGCACCACATGAAAATCAAAATCATTGCTTTATTAAATACTTCCTACCTTTGTTAACATACCTTGTTTTTATTCAATACCTCCTACTACTAAATACTAACATTGGAGAATGCAATAGAAAAAATAAGAAAATATCTTTAACCCAACGAATTCAATTTCCTTTCAGCCAATTCCAGAACTGACAACAATTTTGTCTAAAAAAAAACTACCCTAACCTAAATTTTTCATAATATATATATATATATAATATATATATATATATATATATATATATAATATATATAATAATATATATATATATATATTATAATATATATATATATATTTTATATATATATATCCATATATATATGTGTGTGTATACATATATTATATTAAACTATTTTACAAATATATCTATGTAAATAATATAAATAAAAATCGTATAAAAAGAATAAGAAAATATAATGTAA
>JABUQX010086472.1:40000-50000 GCA_015478945.1 Trachelipus rathkii
CATCAATTGCTACTTCTAAATAATCATATTAACACTACCACTACTAATAACAACATCATCATTAAAAAAAAAAACAAGTAATGCGGCTACCACTACTAATACTACAAAAACAAAGAACAAAACCAGTAACATCATAAAAACAACAACAAAAATAACACAACCAACAGCAAAAGAACACTCGAAGTATATGCAAAAAACCTGAAATGGGTACTTACATAACCCTTAAAAACCCTGAAATTGCATGTTCATCGTCATTCGAGAACTACTACTACTACTACTACTACTACTAGCAAAAACAACAACAAAACACTCAAAGTACTTACATAACCGTGCATGTTCGTCGTCATTCAAGTTCTCGATCCCTTGGGCCAATTCGCCGAGGTGGTAATCAATGTTCATGCAGTTCGTTTCCACAGGCGAAACGTAAGTTAGAACTGAAACAAAATAATAATAATAATAATAATAATAATAATAATAATAATAATAATAATAATAATAATAATAATAATTAATAATAATAATAATAATAATAATAATAATAATAATAATAATAATAATCAGAATCAGAATCAGAATATGTTTATTCAAATAAGAAAAATTACATTTTTTACAATTACTATATTTAACAATTTAGTTATACCAATTAATTATAATAACCAAAAATAATTTCCCTAGTATCTGAAATGGGTCTACTAATTGCAACACAATGTCATGTCCTTTGAGACCCGAAATATGGTTAATAAAAATAAGTTTAAAAATGGTTATAATAAACAATAATAATAATAATATTAATAATAATAATAATAATAATAATAATAATAATAATAATAATAATAATAATAATAATAATAATAATAATAAATAATAATAATAATAATAATAATAATAATAATAATAATAATAATAATAATAATAATAATAATAATAATAATAATAATAATAATAACTAATAATAATAATAATAATAATAATAATAATAATAATAATAATAATATATTGACAATCATTATATTAGAAATAAATTAAGTAGTACTAATGGTATAATAATAATAATCATAATAATAATAATAATAATAATAATAATAATAATAATAATAATAATAATAATAATAATAATAATAATAATAATAATAATAATAATAATAATAATATTAATAATAATAATAATAATAACTAATAATAATAATAATAATAATAATAATAATAACAATAATAATAATAATAATAATAATAATAATAATAATAATAATAATAATAATAATAATAATAATAATAATAATAATAATAATAATAATAATAAAAATAATAATAATAATAATAATAATAATAATAATAATAATAATAATAATAATAACAATAATAACAATAATAATAATAATAATAATAATAAGAACAAAACAATAACGATAAGTATAATAATAATAATAATTATAAACATAATAATTGTAATAATAAAAACAATTACGACAAATACAACAATATTATTTACAATTACAATTATAATCATAATTACAACTAAATTTATAATAATTTCAATATAATTATAATAGCTACAATCATGCTTACAACAATAAAAATAATAATAATAATAATAATAATAAATTAATAATATTAATTATAGCAATAATAATTACGATAATAATAATAATAATAATGATAATAATAATAATGATAATAATAATAATATTAATAATAATATTAAAAAAAATAATAGTAATAATAATAACAATAATAATAATAATAATAATAATAATAATAATAATAATAATAATAATAATAATAATAATAATAATAATAATAATAATAATAATAATAATAATAATAATAATAATAATAATTATTATAACAATAATAATAATAATAATAATAATAATAATAATAATAATAATAATAATAATAATAATAATATAATAATAATAAAAATAATAATAATAATAATAATAATAATAATAATAATAATAATAATAATAATAATAATCATAACCATAATAATAATAATAATAATAATAATAATAATAATAATAATAATAATAATAATAATAATAATAATAATAATAATAATAATATTAGTAGTAATGGTAGTAGCTAGATTTTACGTAGGTTCAATCCCTGAGTTAGTTATTTATTAATATTTATTTAGGTAATACGTTTTTAATTTTTTAGTAAAAGATTTGGTAGAGTTTTCGGTTTTGAAGTCTTGTGGCATTGAGTTGTAAAGTTTAGCTGCTTTGTAGCTGACGCTTTGAGTGGCTTTTTTTAGTCTACAGAAGGGAGGGTTTATGTAAGTATTATTTCTTAGGTTTATTTGATTTGCTACGCGCCTTGCTTGGTTTGAATGAAAATTTGCTAGCAAGAAGTCACATGAATTGTTATGGATAATTTTATGTATCTCTTTCAGGAGTGATATATTTAGCAAGTCTTTAAACTGCAATATCTTTAGGCTTTTGAATAATGGTTGTGTATGGCTGTAAAAGTCTCTTGTATTGCTAATGAGGCGAATAAATCGCTTCTGTGTTACTATAACAGGGTGAATTACTGAGTTACTTGTGGTACCGTAGATAGGAAGACAGTAAAGTAAGTGAGGGTGTATTAGTGAATAGTATAATTTCCTAAGAATGTAAAGTGGTACAAAATTTCTTAATTTTATTAGCATATACAGGTATCTCGACAGTCTGCTAACTAGGTTGTTAATATGTTCTTTAAATGTCAGTTTATCATCGATTGTTAATCCAAGTATTTTAGCATTTGCAGCCCTATTCAGTTCTACATTGTTAATATTAATATTTAAATCGTTAATTGGTTTGTTGCTAAAAATTATGTAAGATGTTTTATTTAAATTTAAAGATAGCTTATTATAATAATAATAATGATAATAATAATAATAATAAATAAGTTGCTTTACGAGATAGAGACTCGGCATTTTTGTCATTTATTAAAATGGAGGTATCGTCAGCAAAAGAGACTGAAAAAGCGTTATGAGAGTTGAACAGATCATTTGTATATAAAGTAAATAAAAACGGTCCAAGAATTGAGCCCTGGGGTACGCCGGTTGATGTTTGAAGTGTGGCTGAATTAGTTTCATTTAGTTTTACGTATTGAGATCTCTCCTTTAAGTAGCTTTTAAACCATTGTAAGTTTGTCCCATAATAATATTAATAATAATAATAATAATAATAATAATAATAATAATAATAATAATAATAATAATATTAATAATAATAATATTATTAATAATAATAATAATAATAATAATAATAATAATAATAATAATAATAATAATAATAATAATAATAATAATAATAATAATAATAATAATAAACTATTAAAGGATTATTCAAAAAAGAATACCTTACGCGAAATTTTACGGTATACACAATATTTATATATATATATATATATATATATATATATATATATATATATATATATATATATATATATATATATATATATATATATATATATATATATATATATATATATATATATATATATATATATATATATATATATATATACATACATATAAATTGCAAATGATGTTACAAATTTATGTTACTTTAAAACTTTAATATTTATTGTTTAAATTGCAGAATACACACACACACACACACACACACCTACACCAAACTCCCACGCCCACGCCCACACTCACGCCTACGCCCACACAATAGCAATTTTGTTGTATAGCTTGTTCTTTTTTTCTCTTTTTAATGTAAACTAGGATTCTTTTAGAAAGCATGTCAGTGCGTCAAACAAGTTGGCTACTTTCGTAACATAACCTTGTGTGTTCTCGAATTTTCTTTTTAATATGTTTTGGTTTGCTCTATGTTTCCCCCTCCCCCCCTTCAAATATCTTTATGGAAATAGGGGAGGGAAGTAATATATAGCGTGCGTATTCGGATTATAAGACAATTTATGCTTGCTGCTTTCTTGAGAAAAATTGCATATACGACATAAAAATGTTTACAACATTTCAAAAAAAATGAGAGAGAGAGAGAGAGAGAGAGAGAGAGAGAGAGAGAGAGAGAGAGAGAGAGAGAGAGAGAGAGAGAGAGAGATTTTACTCCACAAGGAAAGACTTCATATGTAAGTAACAAGATATACCAATATAATATTTGTTGAAGAATATTATCGAGAAAACCAATACAGTTTTTACAAAGAATTTTATTTTATATAAATTTCATTACACTTTTTAATGTAATTACATATAAATTAAATGTAGTAAAAAATGTAGTTTTCTTTCTAGTTTTGCTCTAAAACTAAGAAAATTTCTTTAATTTATCGAGGAAGAAACTTTTCAATCATCTTAAATAAAACTTCATAAATCGATAAAGTCACAAAGCCAATAATATTTTTTTCCCCCACTGGAATTAGGTTTGGCCGATGCACTGAGTGCGGTGCGGAACCGAAAATTCCTGAGATCGTCCAACCATACCTGGAATCTTTCAGGTCTCCAAACACTGCCACGCATCTAGAAACCTATAACAGGGTTCGGAAGCATTAAAGGTTCTAAATGGCACTAATTTCAACTGGCACTTAATTTTAAAAAGGTGTATCAGGATATATTTGGCGACACGCCTCATTAGACTAGGAGTAAGATTGGATTCCAAAATGTTTTGCTTGAGTGAAAAAGATAAATTCTTTCTCTTCAAGCTTAAAACACCTCGGAAGTTGTTCAAACTTTCTCTTGAGTTTAAAATACCTCGGAAGTTGTGCGAGACTTTCACCTTAAACTCAAGACACACGAATCATACTAAATAGTTAAGATGTTCATTAAACATTCTTATAATTAATAATAAATAATAATTTCGAATAATTAAACTGTTCAATTTTAAAACATGGGTCATATATATATATATATATATATATATATATATGTATATATATATATATATATATATATAATATATATATATATATATATATATATATATATATATATATATATATATATATATATATATATATATATATATAGATGTGTGTGTGTGTGTGTAAAACAGGTTTGTCCTTTATTTTTTAATTTTTTTGAGTTATTTAAAGAGGTTCAATATTCGTAACTGGTTCAGGAATAATATACGAGTATATATATATATATATATATATATATATATATATATATATATATATATATATATATATATATATATATATATATATATATATATATATATTTTTTTGCTATTTATATATATATATATATATATATATATATATATATATATATATATATATATATATACATATAATTTATAAATCCCAAAATAATCGATTTGCAAAATGCATATTATATATTTAACTCTGTCTCGTATTTCTTATTGATCATTCTTCCTAACTCAGTTTCCTCCTCCTCCTCCCTCCTCCTCCTCCTCCTCCTCCCTCCTCTCCTCCTCCTCCAATACTTCTTCTTCAATACTCCTAAAGATTCCTTCGGATGTTGAGGAATTTATTTAATATTTACCTTCCGAAAACACGAAGTGAAATTTCATAGGTGAAAAAAAAGGCGGAAATATCATCGATCTTTTCGATACACAAAATGTTCTGTTACATTCGAACGTTATACAAACTTATTCGAGCTTCACTTATTCTTTGTTCTATTAGTGAGAGAGAGAGAGAGAGAGAGAGAGAGAGAGAGAGAGAGAGAAGAGAGAGAGAAGAGAGAGAGAGAGAGAGAGAGAAGGTTAGAAAAGAGAATATTAGAAAAGGGCGGTAGGCGAAAATAAGAGAGAAAAAGAGAAAAAAAGAGAGAGAGAGAGAGAGAGAGAGAGAGAGAGAGAGAGAGAGAGAGAGAGAGAGAGAGAGAGAGGTGTTAGAAAAATAGTGAAACAATAGTATTAGAAAAAAAAGTTATAAAAGGAGCAGAGAGAAGAACAAGAAATAGAGAAAAGAGAAATAAGGTTAGGTAAAGAGAAAGAAAAAGGTTTTAATATATATATATATATATATATATATATATATATATATATATATATATATATATATATATATATATATATATATATATATATATACTATATATATATATATATATTTTTATTAAATGTAAGAACTGCAATGGACCGCAGCTTAAATTTGTATAAATATTATACCCCCAAATGTATTTTCACCATACTAGGATACGATCCTGGACCTTAGCAGATGAGCGTGCATGTGTTTGACCACTACGCTACGACGAGACAAAAGAGAAACCGAGAATACTTCTACTGTCCAAGAAGAGCATTACTAACAGTTCCTCCCGCTCGCACTCGAACGTAGGGCCAAACAAGGTACCGCGCATGGTGAATAATAATACCATAAACCGGGGGCCATCTTTTATTAAATGTAAGAACTGCAATGGACCGCAGCTTAAATTTGTATAAATATTATACCCCCAAATGTATTTTCACCATACTAGGATACGATCCTGGACCTTAGCAGATGAGCGTGCATGTGTTTGACCACTACGCTACGACGAGACAAAAGAGAAACCGAGAATACTTCTACTGTCCAAGAAGAGCATTACTAACAGTTCGTCCCGCTATATATATATATATATATATATATATATATATATATATATATATATATATATATATATATATATATATATATATATATATATATATATATATATATATATATATATATATATGTATATGTATATATATATATATATATATATATATATATATATATATATATATATATATATATATATATATATATATATATATATATATATATATATATATATATATATATATATTAAAATAATTAAAATAAAATGAAAGCTTTTCAAAACAAATGGTAAATGGAAAGAATATTAAAGAAAATTATTGCTGCTTGCCTAGATGTGTGTGTGTGTGTGTGTGTGTGTGTGTGTGTGTGTGTGCGGGTGTGTGTGTATGTAAGTGTGTGTGAGAGAGAGAGTGAAAAAAAAGTGGCAATATAATAAATGTAAATATATTAAAATTATGAAAGATAATAATTAACATATTATATTCATTTTATTTCATTACCACACAAGAAACGAAAGGTTTTCATTGTATAATAATAATAATAATAATAATAATAATAATAATAATAATAATAATAATAATAATAATAATAATAATAATAATAATAATAATAATAATAATAATAAAAGGTGACAAGCAACATTTATTGCATAAATCAGATTAAATATTAAATTTAAAAGAATAATTAATAAATTAATTAAATTTTAATATTTTTTATAATGAAAAAAAAGAAAAAATAAAAATTATTTACATAAAAATTTTAAAAAATTAAAAAAAAAAAAAATAAAAAAAAAAAAAGGAATTTAAGAATTATAAAATTAAAAAAATAAAACTAATTATTTTACAAAATCAGGAGAGTGAAGGGAGTCGCGAGGCAAGGGGCCCGGGTTTGATTCCTCGTTCAGATCCTAGGTAGAAATTACCTATGAGTAGTTCCCCTCCTAGAATAGGGCTATGCCAGTGGTGTGAATATATATATATATATATATATATATATATATATATATATATATATATATATATATATATATATATATATATATATATATATATATATATATATATATATATATATATATATATATATATATATATATACCGGGAATTCTATGCTTGTATGAGAATTTCTAGGTTACAAATAATTAGCGGCGGGACCCGAACCCAGACCCAGACCCAGCAACCGCTGTAGACAGAAACTGAACTGGAGGAAGAGGATTAAAAAAATAGATATAAATTAATTCAAAAATGAGGAGAGAGGAAGAATACGTTAATATTACGTGTGTGTGTGTGTGTGTGTGTGTGTGTGTGTGTGTGTGTGTGTGTGTTAGTGTGTGTGAGCAAGGCCACATACTATAGTGCCCCTAGGGTTAGAGGATGCACAAAATCCTCCTTAGTGTTGGTTCTTTTCACTATTATGCTATGCCTTAAGTTGAACACTAAGACCGTAACACCATAACAGGAATCAATACCTTCTGCCAGGATATATATATATATATATATATATATATATATATATATATATATATATATATATATATATATATATATATATATATATATATATATATATATATATATATATATATATATATATATATATATATATATATATATATATATATATATTAATAAATAAATAAATAAAAATAAAATAAATGAAATTATAAAATAAAAATTAAGAGATTTCTAAAACAGACGAAAAAATTAACCTAATCCCAAAAGAGGAACAGACTTAATTAAGCAAGTTCCAAAAATTGATGGGTAGGAGAAGTTCCATTAACCCCATTTTTAAACAATGTACAAAAATTTTTGGTAAAGAAATGTCCCTTCAGCCCTGTCTCTGAAACAAGATACATCAATTGATGGTAGGGAGAAACTCCTGTCAACTCCTCCCCTTTACAAGATACAAAAATTGATAGTTAAGAAAAGTACCTTCAATCCCGCCTCTTAAACAGGATACCACAATTGATGGTAAGGAGAAATCCCTACAGTCCCGTCTTTTAAACAATACACCACCACAATTGATGATAGAGAGACCCCACCCCGTCAACCGAGTCTCTTAACAATATACAAAAAACTGAAGGTGAGGAGAGGTCCCGTCAACCTAAAAACTGAAGGTAAGGATAGGTCCCGTCAACCCCATCTCTTAAACAAGATACAAAGTATAATTGTTATGAGAAGCTCCCTTCAACCCGGTCTATTAAACAAGATAAAAATTTGGAGGTAAGGAAATATTCCCTCAATCCAGTCTTTTAAAAAAGATGCCAAGTTTGATGGTAAAGAAACCTCCCCCTGTCAACTTCGTCTCTTAAACAAGATATAACAATTGATGGTAAAAAGAACCCAATCAACCCATCTCTTAAACAAAATACAAAAAAAAAAAAAAAAAAAAAACTGAAGGTAAAGAGAAGCCCCGCCCCATCAACCTCACCAATTAAGCAAGATAAATATTTTGAAGGAAAGGAGATGCACCCTCAATCCAGCATCTTTAAAAAGATGCAAAGTTTGATGATAAAGGCAAAAGCCTCCATCAACTAAGCCTCGCAATACCCCAACCATATTCTCTTCGGTCACGCTCACGTAAACAAGAAACGCGAAAACGTGTGCGATCTTTGTCTGCTTTTATTGAGGTCACTTTTATTAAACAAAGATTTTAAAACACAATCATGAGAAAGTTTCAATTTAGCCTCTTTATCAACGAGATTAAATTAATAATTGCACCATAGATACATAAACAAACTCTCTCTCTCTCTCTCTCTCTCTCTCTCTCTCTCTCTCTCTCTCTCTCTCTCTCTCTCTCTCTCTCTCTCTCTCTCTCTCTCTCTCTCTCTCTCTCTCTCTCTCTCTCTCTCTCTCTCTCTCTCTCTCTCTCTCTCTCTCTCTCTCTCTCTCTCTCTCTCTCTCTCTCTCTCTCTCTCTATATATATATATATATATATATATATATATATATATATATATATATATATATATATATGTATATAATAATAATAATAATATAATATATATATATATATATATATATATATATATATATATATATATACATATATATATATAATATATATATATATATATATATATATATATATATATATATATATATATATATATATATATATATATATATATATATATTTATATATCCTCATAATATATAAAAAAAAATATCATAATATATATATATGTGTGTGTGTGTGTGTGTGTGTGAGCGTGTGAGAGAATAAAACTACTACTACTACTACTACTACTACTACTACTAATAATAATAATAATAATAATAATAATAATAATAATAATAATAATAATAATAATAATAATAATAATAATAATAATAATAATAATAATAATAATAAAAATAAAAATAAAAATAAAAATAATAATAATAATAATAATAATAATAATAATAATAATAATAATAATAATAATAATAATAATAATAATAATAATAATAATAATAATAATAATAATAATAATAATAATAATAATAATAATAATAA
>JABUQX010086472.1:60000-90000 GCA_015478945.1 Trachelipus rathkii
CGATAATAATTTCCTAATAAATATAATATAATTGAAATAAAAAATTTTTAGAGCTTAAGAAAGTCGATAAATACTCCAATAGAGTATATATATATATATATAATATATATATATATATATATATATATATATATATATAATATATTATATACTTATATATATAATACATATATATTTATGTATTATTATAGTAATAATACATATATTATATATATATTAGAATGGAAGGCCAAAATTCTCTCTTGAATCTATAAGTATTAAAATATTGTATAATATATACTAAATTTAAATATTTTGTATATATATATATATATATATTTGTATTATGTTTATAAATATGATATATATATATATACTACTATACTACAACATACTCTATAACTAATGAAAATGAGAAATAAAATAAGCTAAAATAATAATAATACTGAAAAGATTGTAAATAAGATAAATATATTACATAAAGCTCGAAATAAATTAGTTTTGAAATTTAAGAAAGGATTATATTAGATTTTAGTTGTCTAAGTAACGAATAGTTATGGATATGATACACGAAGAGAAAAAGATCATTTGTGCGTAGTCTGACGGACACACATTCACTGGAGTACGACAGCCAGTGCATGCACCAAAGACGTACGCGCTTATTCACCCTTAGCAAGCAACACTAGCATGACAATCCGACGACACCCGACGAGTGAAGCACCATAACGAGAATACAATCCTCGACCCACCGGGACTACACAACATCGGATTGGAGTCACCACAACTACACCACATCCACATCCATCTTTATTCGCCGTCCTTATTTATATTCTGCTCAAGCACCCAGTTATCAGAATACAATTGAATCAAATTATACCGTTCCCACCATTGGGGCAGTTCACAAACCCGCGGTGTAAGATTTACGTGAACGAAATCCCAAGGCAACCCCAATGTGGCGGCAAACCCGGATGTGGCGACCTCAATCTGGTGAAATATTAAAGAAATGTTTGTGCGTGTTATCGCGACACAACATACTCGAGATTATTATGTCGTTAACAACTACGTATCCCCGCCATACCCCCCTGAATTGCCCCAGTTCAATGCCCACGAATGGTCTCATGTGACCCCAGGGGACTCAACCTGCCCCCGTCCCACCAACCGCATTCAAAGACCCACACCCCGGACAGACCCGAGTCAACACCAGCACCCCCCACCACTGCGGATTGAACTGGCCGCTCTCACTTTCAAGGGTCCCTAACTTACCCCTCACACGTCACAGTAATATATATATACAGTACACAAGAAAAAACTACAAAGTTATGTGAAGTCTCAAAAAAAAGCATTCCTCTTTCTACCAACCGTTTGGCACCAAACTAACATTTTCTACACTCTTACCTTCTTAAAAGCAAACGAAGCGAATGATGACAATGTCACTTGGTTGAAATGGGACCATGTGTAATTCTCTATCTGGAAGATGATAACTTATTTCCCATATGCCCAATACTTAATCTCCAAAACCCTAATCCTTTGCTTCCACAAACTTACCCTAAAACATCTAATCATGTGATTTTCATTATAATTTAAAGTAGATAACATCACATAAATCAACATAACTAATATTCCTAATAATGAATAATCAATATAATCAATACCATAATAATAATTAATATTAATAATTAACTAATAACACTAACACGAGTTGGAAACACTATAATCTATAATCCCACGTGATAACTAATTATAAATAACTATAACTATATAATGCGATACCTACACTGGTATAGATGCTATATAGGGCCAGCTCAGACACTCGGTATAATTATAAATGATAATTTGACCCACTACAGCTCGTTTTTATGAAAATACTCATCAGGTAGTTATTTAGACACTCTATATAATATTAATAAAATAATAATAAGAATAATAATCGAATTGTGATTTAGTAAAATAATCGACTCACACAGTGTCAAACCGATGACATTACGTATAAAATAAATTAATCATAATACTATAATCATACTAATTAAAATACTTTTATCTACATGAAAAATACCTAGAGTCACTCCAATTTGTGAAAAATAACCTATTTCTCCGATGTTTGTGCAGACCAATATAATAATAAATACATCGCATATAGTCGGGCCAAGAACACCGCGGTGTAATTCGACCTTGATCCTAGAGATTTCCCTTACATACCGCAATCCGATTCTGTCCCTACTCCCACCTGAACATGAGCCTCTCTTTATGTCGTGAAAAATCTGCGCCTAACGCGTTGTTTTAACCGCCCCTCCCATCAACTTCTATACGCAGACGCAAAATACACCGCTTGTTTTTGATACAAGCCCTACTCCACTAGAAACGCGATCCTATTGTCTTGTTAAATCTGGTATAGATCAAGGAAGAACACAGAGCGCGTAAGCCAGACTTTTATAACGCCTGTCGACAACCACAGCTGATAATTGAATGATAACCAGGAGACTAAAATTAATATGTTTATCTCAATCTTATTATGTGATGACTGCTATACCCAATTTAAAAAGCGCCCAATCATTGATAATATCCCTGAATCAACTTAAAGTTCCTGCACGTTTGTTAGACTCACATTGATAGAAGTCCACGGTGTATCCTAGCTCTCTCCTAATATGAGAGACAGGCCTAACCAACGTTTAGCTCATGCCACACTGTAAGGTACACCCATACTTTCAATGGCGTTTGGCCGTAGTCTCTTTCGGGCCTATGCGCCACCTCTGGAGTAAAGTTACATTAGTGATATAAGTCGCGCTCAGCACCCACGTCGCCAATCCATTATTGTCCTTCTAGCCAAATCATACCTCCCAGGCGGGATACGACATATACATAACACTGAATGATGCGAAACCGGAATACAACCACGGCCTAAGTGGAAGTAATGGTGAGACTCTAGCCCGCTTAAAGAACCTAGGCCGTACAGGCAGACAGGACCACTAAAGCAGTGGTTACCTCCGATTGAGGGGAAGGACTTAGAAGTGAAAGAACAGCGCAGACATACTCTCAGTGTGTTAGAAGACGTAGTATTTCTGAACAATAAAGTGAGACCACCGAATTATGCCCGTCCCGAAATGTGCCTTTTGCGGCACCAACGCTGACACCTCAAGTTGAGTAGTAATTCCAGTTAGGCATCCTCAGCCTGGGTGTAGATTGTGACGGAAGTGCACGACTGGTTACGAGTCTCAAGACTTCCCTTGAGGTTCCGGCTGCGCCCCAAGGCTTAACCTCGGCAGCCTCCAACAAGTCGAGCTTACTCAGCTCTTCGTGGCAAATGATATCATCTCAGAACACGCTCTACATACTCTCGACTGCCTCGACGTTGCACATCCCTCTTCCGGACTATACGGCTCATTCCCCTTAACATATACTCTGTTCGCGTGCTCCTCTCAGAATTCCCACACCACGATCCCGAGGCAGACCTATTCACGTCCCCCTCTCCTGGGGGCCCAGTAACCCCACCAGGGCTTAGAGGAGCCCAAAGCCACTACCACACCTAATTGAGGATCAGAAGACGATAACACAATCATGACTTTCTGTGGACATCCTAATAAGCGCGCAGAACCATGAAAACATTCCTAGGACCCGTCTACGACTAACATATCTCAATGCGATCCATTTATTATTTACTAACCATAATCAATACTCTATAGTGTATCATTATCTACGACAAAAGTACTATCTTGCCAGCCTGCTGCCAACACCGAGTGGCTTTTATTTCACATATGAGTGTTCGCACAAGATTCTATCTGTATAATCATCAACTTCTTTAAAGGCACAACTGTATTAATCTCTCTATTCCCTAGTCATCTCCACAATTCTGAGATAAGTATACGCGCAAACTCAAAGATAGCTCTGAGTTGTCCACAGAGGTACTTCCATAAATGCGACATGTTCCGACCTCTTTGAATTCACTACCCCGTTTAAGATAGGCTTATGTCAAAGCTGTGTGATTCTCGATGTTCTACCCTTTACACCGTACACACGCCGACTATTACTCGCCCAGTAAACTATTCTCGCTGAATCACAAGTTGACCCATTAGTACATCAAATATGACTATAATTTGTCTTCAACCGCTCATGAAGCATAGCAAGAGATAATGGTGCTCTCTTAATTCACAACATATACTCGGGATAGTGGATAGAGCACGCAAAGCTCCGAGGGGCAAGAAGTCGTCGTGCTACTTGGACCCGCCGCTTACATCACCGGGTCCTGCCACCGGCAGATTAAAACGAAATCGAAGGAAATCTGTCCAACTATCGTTAATCAAGTTAGGCCAATGTTTAACAACAGAATTTCTATATAAATTGCATACAAAAAACATTAATAGATACAAATTATCTAGGTAGAAAGGGCGAATGAAAGACAAGGATGTAAAATGACAAGACTCGAAATAAGTAGGACATTAAGTACGAAATAGGGAGGATAAGTACCGTATCTATTGCATCATTAGTATCACTAAATCACTTCTCGTATATACAGCTCTACGTTACAACGGGTTTCTCGACTACTTATACGCAACCCTTTACGTGTAGCTACATATTATTATCTATATGCAACTAAACACACAGATAATCTAAAAAAGAAACTTTCTAGTCTTAAATAAACGGTATTATCAAATTTATTTCTCACATTTATTAATATTGTATAATCATATATAATGAATTTAGCCACGAGATTAAAAACATAGTTACCCTCTATAGATTGATAGGTCCATTATTATTAACTATTGGATATAAATATATTTAATTATATATAATGAATAATTATTACATAACACAAATCTAATAATTTACAGTATACTTAATTATTATCCTTTAATAAAGCAAAAAGTTTTCATGAAATTATAGATATGATTGATAATTATTCAAATATATATATATGAATATCTAACGTAACATTAATAAACCCACAAGAATAATAAATAACATAAAATCATATCATCTTATAGAACCTGTCAATAAGTTAAGGGGATAACCCCCTTTAATAGTGACACTAATTCTTCATAAGGACTTAAGTAAACATATATACCGCGCTACCTTTATTACTAATATACACATAGAACCAAATAGATAACCTATAAAAATAATAACACTAAATAATAATAAACATATAAACTATAATTATAAACATACATAATAGTAAATCATATATATAAAATATACTTTTAGGCCAATAATATATGTCTTCTGTTGCTGTGCAGAAAAATTCATACCCGACCCAATATACACGCCCATATTGAGTATTATAAAGCTATTATGTAATATTATGTAATAAGGTTAAAACGAAATATAAAAGAAAAAATTCATGAGCGGAAACCAAATAACTTAAAAAGCACAGTGAAACAAAATAACGAAGAGTAAAGAATAAAACATATTAGTAATTGTCGCGAATACTTTTAGATAGAAATTAGGTGAACTACCATACAAATAATGCAAAATGGCTGATGTTAAATGCGGATGTACCAATAGAAGGAATTAAAAATATTGAGTGTAACTAGGGAAACCAAGTGGAATTTATGCGTGGCTCAGCGAAAATAACTATGACACACAAACACATACACCTCTAAATGAAATAAATTTAACCAGTTAAGTGTGCGTTATGTGTTCAGTATGTCTTCCATCACTGATTACGATAATAATAGTGACAATATGTTATATTGAGGTAAGAGTAACTTAGGCTGTAAATACCAGGTACATCTACAAAACGAACTATATAGTATGTAATAACAAGCCAGTGCGCAAAAAGCTAACACTACTACCGGAAAATAATGCTAATGTAGTCTAATGGGTTAATAGACACCATAAGAGTGGAAGTAGCTACTAGCTAGCATAGTCACGCTCACTATATAAAGCATTAATACGGGTTAGTCGATCGCGTGCTAAAAGTGCAATAGCAATAAGTAAAGCCTCTAACACGTATAGCAGACTAGACCAAATCAGAGACATATTGTATCTATTACTTACACGCTATACCTAGAACATCAGTACTAGTAACTCAATAACAACACGGACCCGCCTCAAATATGATAAATAATAAAATGAGGCATTACCTAAATCAAATACAGTAATAAAGTATTTATAAATATTAATACATGAATGTTATAATAACAGACATAAAGTAAATATTAACCATTATTTAAATTACACAGGGGCTGCGATGAGGGATAGACTAGTAAAAGATGTCATGTCCAAATGTAAACCGATGATCACCGGTGATGATGCTAGACTTAAGATACACACAGATCTAGAGGAGTAACTCAAGATATAAGAGTAGCCCACTAAACGGAACGAGATAGCATGGTACGAAGTAGCGAAATAGTAGTGAGAGCTAGACCGACACATAGATGTTAGTACGTTATACTAAAGAATAAGCAAAAACTTCTCAGTATCCGTTCATTTGTCATCGAGTGATATGCTGCGCCAACAGCGAACCACAAGTATTCAAAAAACTACCCAGAGTTATAAAAAACAAATCAGACTGGGATTTCGCATATGACGCCAGTGATTCTCTCTAAATGTAACCAAGATATAGACAGAAGTGGAAGGTAGTAAAGTAGGTACGAGATCGACTAGGTTTCTCTTTTTAATTATTTCGCTTCATAATAACGTCGTTATCTTATTTAGTGTTCTTTAAATGATGGCTAAGAGTCCCTAATCTCTCCTATCTACTAAATAATTTTAATTGGCGCTAGGATTACCCCCTAACCTTATCACAATCACCTAAGTAATATAGTAAGCAAACGCCCTACCTCACAAGATATTCATATTACATTTATCTACATATAGATAAGGAACACCCCTATATTGCCCAAGGTGTGAGACATCCGAACATGATAATATATTAGTGTTTATGTCAAGTACATTTAGTATACTGAGTATTAAAAGACAAATTACAAAACGACGAGACAGAAAGAAGTAGGAGGTCACGCAATCAAGGAGTACGAATGCAGGTAATGTCATCCTTAATTTACAGCACAGTCATCTTGGAGAAGCCTGGCCCTAATTAAATTATATACGTATCCAAATTAAGAGTAAACCATAAGAATCGCCTAGCAGTGTACGACATTAATGGACTTATAGGCACCTATATTATTTAAATTCCTTTAGAATCTAGCATTACGGTGGCATTCCCCAACATATATATTTGTAGGTACCGTCAATATTAAATTATATCCCTCCATATTCTATATATCCAGTTACAAGATGAGAGATATAAAGGTAGTATTAAAAACTCAACGCACGAAAAAGCCCATTTAGCATACGCCAATTACCCAATGAAAGCCACTTTTACTTAAATAAGAAGCGAAATTCTGTATTAATAGAGAGAAAAAATATTATATGTAAACAGAAATTAAATACACCATAATAGAAAGTAATGGTTCAAATTAAGTACTTGAGTTGTTTTTTTCACACTAAAAATGATAAATAATTAGATGCATAAGAATAAATTATCTCCACAAACTATAGTACTGTGATAACATTTGAGAATGTGAAGTATACTTAAGTTGACGTAATATTTGATGAAAGATTATAAACCTGTAGATCACTTCTTTAAAGTCTAAAAAAATACAGAACATTCAAATGGAGAATATTTGTCCAGTGATAATCTATAGTAGCACGCATTAGAAGAACGCCATCCAAGTAAGATAAAGTTACAAAGAAAGTAGTTAATGTCACAACTGAAAGTTGAAGTAGGGTTTCAATAAACCCGCCTAAAAGCATTATCGCTCGCTGAAGGAACGATTCATAATTCCACACGAGATATCTGTGTGGTTATATCGGTAACTCTCCGAGTATTAAAGAGGAGTATAATCTAACCGATGGACCTCTCCTATAAGTACTTATAAATGTAATAGCGAGGTGCAGAAAAAGAAAGATCGATATTCCTCTATATTTCTTTAATTCCTAGTTAATCTAGATAACTTAAGAAACCTGCTATGATATTAAGTTCTAACAAACCCTTGCCCTAACCCGGTAACTACTAATCCCCTGATCTCTACGAATAGGGTATATATCTAACGTTGTAAATAGCCATAAAGGATGGGACATGCAAATCTAAGCCGAGGGATAATTTTTTACAAATCGAACATCTATTAATATGAAGAAATTATTAAAATTCTGTCTTGCTTTGAATTAGATATCTTCTAATTAGTACATAATATAAATAATAAAAATATATGTAAAATAGGATGCATGCGTAAACTCACTATCATGAAGATGTAGGAAATAAGATCTGAGTAATCCAAATCTATAAATGAATGAAGTTTAAAGTATATCCAAATTAGTCTTGAGTATAGTTAGGTAATAACATAAGTGATATGTGACAGATAATATCAATATTAATACAAAGTATGTAATAATAATGTAATATAAAGATGTAGGAATGTAAAACAATATAAATTATATAATAAATGCTAATAGAAATACGAGATAATAAAATTACCTCCATTAGGATATCCATTAAATAAAATAATTAGTATGTTTCTCCTTAATAATCCATGACTAGGTATAGTATTTGGAAACTTACACAAGTGAGATTACGGAAGGTAAATCAAGATTGCTTTAAAATTAATGGAGATTTCAGATCGTGCTACTTTGTTATCATGTGTATTACTATGGAAAGTACATCTCTATCATGTACATATAACTTTCTTCTTTGAATATCTAGAAAACCCTTTACACTTGATTTCCGCGGTTCCAAATCTATCTTTTCCATCAGAAAATTTATTTCTTGATTGACCAATAGGAGCACATATTTGTGTCCTTCTTTAGTGATTACAAATTGATTAACTGCTTCCTCATTTTATTCTTATTCATTTGCTCTTGATAGTTACTAGCTTCTCAGTCGATACATGTAATGATTCATTTCTGTAATACATTTAATGACACTTATTTCTTATAAATAATTCTCTCTTAATCCATTTTTCGTTTATAAAATAACTATTATTTTATCATCTATCAGTATATAAGGTCTAAATTGAGTATGATCATTATTGAGAGTTAAGTCTTAATAATTGAGACTGATTATAGAAATATAAATTGAATTGAAATATGAAATTGATAAATGAAACTAAATATATAATTGTATTTCATTATTTATATGAGTGTAGGTATATAGATATTAAAAATTCATAACAGTTTATATCTTATATTTTTTAATTGTACTGTAGAGAGTGTCAATACTATATTCAAAAACTAATTTACATGTAATTATATTTAATATATTTAAATATATATTGTTGGTAATCCTAATGTGTTAAGTAATTGTATCCCATAGTTGATAAATTTAAATGAAGTATGATTATATTTATCTTATTTAATAAAATTCCATTTTATTATATTAAAAGTCGACTAAATACCATATGTATACTTATTATTATTTCATTTTGATATGATGGGAGTTTTATATTACATGCTATCTTATAAGTTCCTAATTAGATTTATTATGGAAGTGTGAATTTCAATAAATATTATATCTTCATATGATCTACCTCAAGTAAGCTCAATTTTCTCGTCTATGTATAGTGTCTAACTGTAGTACTCCATGTTCTTTATAAATGTTATACTCTCATCGAAAGTTTACCGTTATAACCTACTGCATTTTTTGTTAAAATCCAATGTGATTACAGTAAGCCTCTAATAAATATCTACCTCTAGTTTTAGACCGTATTGACATGAAAAAATGATCTAATTAATTTATTTCCGTTGCAAATTTATTATATAGGATCTTTATTGTTTTAATAGTCTGATATATCTCCGAGAAATTATAGATTACGTAATCTCGTCTTGTACTCTCTCATATTTCGTTCATAATACATTACCGTGTAGGAGTTATTAATTTAATTGGAATTTCAGTTTGCAGACATGTAATTATTTTCTTGTAATTATTATAATTCATATTAAACAAAAGCATGACCTCGTAGATATATTAATATATGAAAGTATTATATTTCACGTACAATTAATATTTCCCCAAAGTACCTGTCTGGTTGGAGTCAGGATTTTGTATTGTTGTAGGTGAAGCGGTTCCCTTGTCTAACCTGTTTTACCTGCATCAAAACTATCGACCATCAATAGAGAGACATCACTCTATAACTACAACAACACCGCACTGTACTACAAATTACTATTTAATACCGACACACCTCACATCTCATCTCTTGACTATAGTATCAGTGCGATCAAGAGTTCAACATCCATTTACACCCCTGCCACTCTACGAGACACACCAGCGAAGCGTACCCGTAATACTATTCTAAATCGCTACTCACACGCACCGTCTATAGCGTCAGCCCATCCGAGACCAATCGGACTATAGTTTAACCTTGCCCACTATCACCGCCCACTATCAATCAAAACTAGGCACTATAGCGCGGGACTTATACCGAACCCCAGCAGAAGTAGCAAAACACTATAGATCTATCTTATCTAAAGCAATTCGAGAGTCATTGCTACGCACTAGACGCTTGCCCACCGCTAGCCACACAGCGCCACAACTAACCATCACAATCACTACCCCAGAAGCGAGTCACACACGAGCCACCAACTACGTAAGACTGAACCACACCACGACACATCCGAGGCACACTCACACACCTCTCCACCTAACAGTGCCAACAAATGACGAACACACACCCACAGTCACAACAAACGAAGCGAACACCCACAAACAATAGCCACACCGAGCACAAGCACCACACAGCCAGAGCACAAGCTAGCGAATATACACGAGACAACAGCACACTACTCATCATCTCAAGCTACAATCCACCAGAGTAGCGGATTCTACGATCATCAAACAGACATCGAAAGCACCTAGATCACGGCGAACGATAAGACGAGACAACAATCTATCAACATAGGCACACCAAGCAGCGAGCGACGACAGCACATTAGCACATTATGCGACAGCATACGACCACCACAACAACTCCCAACAAACACAAACACACCACTACAACAATCATAGCTACATTATATAGTTATCAGAGGAGAAAGTAATATATGACATGAATATTAGATACAATATATAGGTTATTTATTAAGAGTTCTTAGATTTTATTTCGGAGCGGTCTATGTCGCGTTAGTAAAGATATCACTCTATCGGACGTAATGAGAGTAACCTCGTACTATGTGAGACTTAGCGCAGTATATGAGAGATATTGTTAAGTGCTGAGAATGACATAATCAATGGTTATGTATGGATCATATATAATTAGCTGTGAAACTCAGCTGACGGAAGGAATATAAGATTATGCAATTTCTACTGATCATAGTGATGGAGTGAAAAGCTTTAAGTTCTATTTAGGTAGGGTATGCAATAGATAGTGTTGGCGAATAGCAAGTACTATGGGATAAAATGAACTACATTAACAATAATTTTCGACTAATGATATCATAAACTTTCTTATAAATCAGTCAGCTCGCTGTTGTATGTTGGTATTATGGATGAATATATGAATACAGATAACAAGTCGTGTGTTATAATCGTAGAGCAATCGAGCTAATTACGTAGAGACAAAGGATATTCAGTGCATAAGTTAAGCAATTATGAGTAGTGCTTAGATAGAGGAGTATGACAAGCTAGTTGAAAAGCAAGTCCAACCCTTGCGTTTGCAGTAGAATTGGGCGATTTTTCGTTATGGGTTTGGTCTCTCGGAGAATCGGTACACACTGACATACCAGAGTTCATCAGCTCTACACTAGCATATTTGAATCGATTAGTCTGCACAGGCTCACAAGGAGCGTCGCCAGCTTTAACGCTACCGCAGTTGCCGCGTCGAATAAGTGATACGGGCGAAAATGTGTATGTATTATAACTCGAAGCGGTTAGAGCTCCGAGCCGTTGCTCTCGTTCACGAGATCTAGCAATACTTACTATTCGGCGCAATGCGTGATAAGACCGAACAGACAATACACATGGATAAGCTCTCTAATTGCGTCGTCTATCTCACTTTTACTCAAGTATAGAAAATAAATATTCAAGTATGACTACGATGATCATTACTCGAATCAACATAGAATTGATAACCTATGATATGTATTTTTATGGAATGACCTCTATCACACGCCAATTATAGTCGTGAAGTAATATTTAGGTAATATAACATGAGCGTGTTGGATTACTCGACTACAGTTTCACTCTGATGCGACGGGAAAGACGCACGTAAATACAGGAATATCTAGCTAATAGCTTGGATTATTCCTTACACATTAGTCAAAAGCTCCAGTAAGCATATTTCAACGTTCTCACTCAGTTCTCACTCCGCATGCTACAATGTACATCGTAAGTAAACTGTAAAAGTCTGATATGCTTAAGGTACATCATGCACATGGAAAGCATACCCAATATACTTGTGGCCTTACACATTATAATAATATATACCAATATACTTGACCCTACGACAGTATTGTGAAAACTGTCCATAATATTATGAATTCTCCTAACTTCTCAATCCATCATGTTTAAGTAGTGACAGTCTCCGAAGATGGGATTTGTGAAGCTATGGATTTGCCGACTTGTTCTGATGTAAATTATTCTTTAGTATTTGTGGCATTTATTCATGTTCTCACTTTTTAGATACAACTATCCCTCTTTCTTAAACACGTCACACACAGACTGATTACATAGACATCATATCAACACTCCAAGCAGGAGTCAAAATAATATTAGACATCTTATTGCGACGAAACTACCCCTTACAGCAACGATTACATCTCAATACTTTCACACATGAGTAAATCCAAACTATAACAGAGCATTTAAACTCTGAACTAACAACATCAGTCTATCGACTTGACACAGTACTATAACATTATTGTACTTAAGTACGGTGCTCCAGAATAATAAGTTTATTGCTCATGAGTCAGCTATTAAACGGTATAGTCAGACTGTCATATATATGAACTTAGACTAGGATAAATATGACGTGATGATGATGAGATATAATTACCTGAGATAATAGGAGCATTAGTGTATGATCAGTATAAGATGACACTTGTGATTATCTAGGATGGTGAATATTATGTAGTAATTTAAATAAGGATAGGGAAGTGACTAGGGTCCGGATAACGCGGATATATGGGTATCACGGATACTTGCCCAGTAATGATATGACGTAGTAACTGTTGATAAGGCAGTCACCTGGTTGATTAGGTACCCTAACGAGTGTAATAAGTGAGTCTAAATGTAAAATAATCAGACTCACAAGTCGCATCATCTAGAAAAGGTACACAATCCAGTGAAGATATCGATCCTCCAACGTTCAATGCGTAAGTCAGGAGAATCTATTCTATCGATCTTAAGTCAGCCGACCATACGGTGTACGTATACCTTGACTAGACGTACTCGCAGAGTAAGATAACCAGAAGTGATGGGTTATGATGTAGCCTAGTAACGAGCTGTGCCGATATGTAGCGCGGGTGAGAACAAAAATGTCGCCAAAGAACTCCTGCGTACAAGATAAAGCAACTTATTAAAGAATTAAAATACGAAGAGCAATACCGTGCGTGCCTGACATAACCAATTGTCGAGCGTGTGGTGCAATAAACGAGAGAGAGAGATGATATGAGAGACTTGGGGAAGAGTGAGAAGTCACAATCAACGCAGTCTAAGTGTACGAGTAGAAAAAGAAAACACATAAGAGGCCACAGAAGGATATTACTATACACTCTAGCCCGCTCCTTCCACATTTAAATATAATATAGGGTCCTGAGAGCTGATGAGATTACGATGTCGGTGCACAACGTACATGAAAAAATATCCCATCCCATGAGGCCATTATCTACGGTTAGGCTGAGGAGCTTAGTACTATACAGAATGCAATCTTAGAAAAGACCAGAATGGTTAGACTTCAAGAGACTTGTACTCAATAATCAAACTATTATAGTTGAGTTCAAGTAAGTTAGAAACATCCCACTTAAGTGGCCTAGTCACACCTATTGATTAGTCTGCATTCAGCTGCACATCTAGCCTCCCAGCCTCCAGTGTAATACCAAATATACACCCTGATTCACGAGATGTTTGCGACTGCATTCATAATGTTAACGAGGCAATGCGTACATTGTGCTATCTTCACCTGAACCAACAAGGTCTTACACTATCCCTCGCAGATCTTTCATCCTGCTCCTGTTCTATTAACTCTAGATAATCATATTCCACTCAGATATATGCTCGAACCTGACAAACACCATTAAAGCGACGTGATGTTATCTCATCTCTCTTGAATACCTATAATTGTCCATGTTCGTCTTACTCTACTCTATCCAATTTTGATTCAATCATTATAAGTACCTCCATAGACATTGTCCATACACGTTAACATTTCAACTTAATATATCTAGTGAATGAGACTCTACTTAGATAGGTCACTACTACTGTAAATATGATCTCATATACTACTAATGATGAATGTAGCCTTGATGCAACTTGTGTTAATAAAGAGATAACTGTTAGTCCTACGTGCGTGCTCCTTATTCTATCAATAATTTATTTCTAACTCATCTAAAGCCAGATTAGCAACACTGAGAAAGTTACTTAGTACACAGAATCACAGTGATTCAGTTACTATAAACAATTACTATCTCCCCCACTAAGATGATTTATCCTATCTTCACACATGACTAATATTTAAATGCTACCTTGTCGATTCATACTCCTTTATGAAATCTGCCATACAGCCAGATTTAATGTGAAGTGGTAGAAGATCGCCACTGTACACTGACAGTCTGATTATACATAATGACTCTCTCTGCACGTCATATGGAATAATAACTAATCACTATATGAGTAGTGGACCTTAAAGAATAGTTCGAAGTTAACAGAATAAATCTCTGCATTTATATCCTTAGGTAAAACTCAATACAAGGTTCGATATATGTAATATTATGCTGTAGTAGTAATATAATGGATATATAATATTTAATAGATTTTATCATTGTTTCAATGTTCGTGATCCCTCTTATATAGTACATTATTGTTTTTTGTTCAAGATTGATAAGTAGTAGATAATTTGAGAAGGTATTTATAAGAAAATCAATGATAACACTTACATTGCGTCATAATGATGTGATGAAATAATTTAAAATATCTTAATTAGTTTTTACTAACTTTACTTACTAATAGTTTACATTTGCTTTATGTATGATTGTTCATATAAATTGCTAGAGAAGTATACAAAATTCTACAAAAATTTTAGTGATATATTCTACGCTTAAAGAGCAACTCACGTTGCAGGAAGAATTAAAGAGAGGTTGTTGTACAAAAATTTTGTAGATAATATATATTTTAATAATTACAGATATTTCAGGACATATACATAATCTCTAGTATTAGCTCACAAGTATGCTTATTATATTTATTTTAATAGCAGCTACAAAAATTTTATTAGATTTATGGACTTCACGTATGAAAATAGATTATTATTTAGTATTGCATATATGATTTTTTATTTTGCTTATAAATTCATTGTCGAAGTGAGGTGTAAACACGAATGCATGTAGTAAAAAGAGAAAAGCCGCTATAAGTTGAGGACTCCACAGTCCATGTCATTAGAATAAAGATATATTATATGAAGTAAGATGAGTACATTTATACTGTCATTCATTGAAAAGTGATAAAACATAGACCAACTGTTGAAAACTAGTAAAATATTACTATATTAAGAGAATAGGGACGATGTAATAGGTGTATAAGGCAGTGACGTCTGGAGTATATTTTTAAAGAACATTAAAGTACAGAGATTACTTCTATAGATACAGCGATAGTAAGCAACTAGACTCTCGAATACTAAGTATAAATGTAAGCTGCAAGATGGAATTAGAATGAGACGCAAATTACTTCTTAGGAATAAAATTATTATGATATATAACTAAGTAGATAAAGATTTGTACGATTGTTAACAGTAGTTAATTCATCTAAAACTAGGGATGCGAACCGTCAATCACTCGTGATCTGAGAAAATGTTAAATAATACCTGATCCTTATAATTGGATCTTGTACAAAGGTGACCAGAGATATATGACACATAAAATAAATTGAGAAAAAACTGCAGTAGAAACAAAACGGGAAAGCAGAAATGAAGAGTGAAATAGATGAAATCGCAGAGTATAAGAAACAATCTGGAGTAGGCCGATAAGCAAATGAGACTGTTTGATTAGAAAGATGAGATAAGAAGGCAGTTCTCGATAATCTCAAAATATTAGGCTCATAACGGATGCTAGAGGAGCTATGTATAAGTATACCTAATAGATGAAGCTCTCAAGTTGTACTATTAGAACTACTCCAAGCGAAGGAACGATGTATATTTAAATAAATTGCTCTCTCTCATTGTGATGGTTCACTATTAGAGCTAAAAGCTCTGCGTTGCAGGTCCTTAATCTATTCTTTTTAATATATTTTAAGCTCGAAAGATAGTAATCAGCGTGAAGTAATATAGGAAGTAGCAGATATCAAGTCGATATGAGAATTTGGTAATCATGCTTTGAATGAAACTCAGCACAGTATCAGAGTGTACATCCCTCTCGAGTAACAGTGCATCTCAACGTATTGAGTCGATTCGCTAGGTTAACTAAAAGTAGGTAGAAGACCTCTATCAACGTTCAAGTTCTCAATGTACTTAGATGCTGATGGTGCGTGAGAAAGTGTGTTTCAGGTTAGCTGTTCCTTAAGCGGTTTTACTGGGTTGCGAACAAGGTATCTTTTGAGGTAGTATAAAGGCAGTCACGACTGAACCCCCTGTAAATCCCGATAACATTTATTAATAACTCACTAGCACATAATGATAAATAATTAATACGTAATTTCTTTTAGTTTATCATTACATATTTGCGCCAAACACATCCCAGTATACTGAAAACCAAGTGCCAGTTTTCTCTCGTTAATGAACAATACACCATAAAATTCTTTGGGGTATCCAAAAAATTGAGATATCACAAGAATAACCGGGACTTAGAATAAGCCTGACATTGCAAGCACAATAGCTTATTTTGTCAATGAAAATATGGGTGATTATAGCGACGGTCTCGCTTCCCCTTTGATTAAAGTCATTAATATTCCAAAATTTTTTCGCATAAAATACGGTTATATTACGCTGATGACATCACCATTACCACTATAATGAGTAACGAGGAGATTAAGATTAATTTATCACTATATTGCACTTCACTACATTAACAATCAGACTATTAGATGCATAATATTATATTAAAAATTCATCTACCAACATAAATCCAATTCATATACACATCTTCTAGAGCTAGATTTAGTATCACATCATAAGAAAACTTATCACCCGTTTTCTCTCATTATTTTAACTTTTTAAAACGAAGAATCATTTTCTTATACACCGATTAAAATATCCTTTTATATCTACGCCAATAAATAAAGATGATTTATGTTACTATTAATATGTTGTGAAAGTGATAAGTAATATAATTGGGTATTGTGGACATCTCACTATTCTTTAGAGTTTATAATTAATAATATTAATTATATCGATTACATTAATCTCACCTTAATATTATGTGTTATAAGGTGTAAACATGCATAATACTGTGCTAATGACTCGTATTTATACAATTAATTGAACAATTTATATGCATAACAATACGCCGGTAGGTTTAAAAGGTGAATAAAGAGTTGCCGATATCTACAATCGAACTTTATATATGACAACTGACGGTGAGGAGATTAATAATATTATATAACTAAAAATATCATATCAAATATACATTATTTTGAACTATACAAGATGAAGAGAATATATTAGTAATTAAATGAATGAATAGTGAGACAATATAAATAGGGAATAAATGTTATATTAACAATTTTATATCAAATATATATTTGAGATGTATAAAAAAGCTTTAGCATCCTTCTGGTGCTCTCTAAGATTAAATGATGACTAGTAAATATGAATTATATGTAAATCAAATGAAAGTTTACTAACTATCTATAGCTGAAATATAGTTACTAAATATAAACATTAAGACTAATATCACTGAGTTAATGATAGGAAATGAGCATAATACTTCAGAGATTTGCCCACATAAATAAAATAATAAGTAATTATTAATTATGGTAATAATGTACCATAATAAATAACAGTAATTTACTTAAAGAATGATAAAACCTAGTGGGTTTAACATATTTATATATTGAGTAATATAAAGGTTATTAAATTATATATATATATATATAATTAAATAATATGAGTATAATTAGAAAAACTCCTGAAATAGTATAACATATGAGAGTAATGTGGCAATTAATTATTATAATATAATCACTATTGATTCCATAAATACTGGTAATATATTGTTATGAGAATAAGCAAATATTATTAACAGGATATAGACATATTATTTAAGGTGTCGTGACTGATTTACTGTCGATGCGGCTTGGAGCGAGCCGGCATGTAATACCAAAACAGAATCTGTTTATTGGGAGTCAACAGGTCAGGTTGATAAATGTTCAGACGTAGGATGAGTAATGGATATATTCCTTAGATCCAATGCTAAAACCATAAGCACACCCGGCGGTATCGCGTTACCGTCACAGATGAGTTATGTCACTTTCCTACTCTGAACTCTTGTCTCAATCGTGAATTAGGAGGACGTAGCGTGATATAAACACTGCCTGCTTCTATCTCTATAGGAAAAGACCCGTATGAGCTGCTACTTCTTTCTATCGGTATACTATACATGGCTCTCTCCCTCTGAGACTTCAAGTTACTTTGACATATTATCTTCATTGCTGTCCTTCTTGCATTGCTTCTTTTCTATGGTGGCTACTTGGCATTCACACGTGAGCTGATTCAGAGTCTCATATTGACGTCATATTATGTTTACTTATAACACTCATATATTCCGTATTACTCAGTTTTCTTCTCTTCGGTCACGCCCGTTGTTATAGATCTTAGATGTATGACTTTGAGATGCTCTATCTTAGTCTATTACCTTTATCTTACTTTATCTTAATCTCTCCTCTTATTCATTCACTCTATCATCTGACTTCTCATATATACATTATTGACTCTACTCTCTGTTGAATAATATCTCTATTGTCTTGATTCTGTATTATAAGCACTGTATAAATCGAGTCCGTCGTTTAACTATTACTGTTGCGTGATGGTCAGACTAGTATACTCAAATACTATCATCTGGTACTTACCTCCTTGTATGTAGTACGTACATAGTAATAATACTCAAGTCTCATAAAAGCGTAAACCTACTCGAGATCTAAGATCATTGTTTCATACTAACACCATTAGCTAGAGCGTGAAAACTTAAGCGGTAGAACCTGTGACGTCGATTGAGATCTATAGTCCGTCAGTAATACTCTAAGCTTACGAAAATTGTAGATAAGCAGCAGGTATCTCTATTACTAATCGGTGATATAGATAGAGATTAGATAACCGCATGATCTCTCACTCCTAAAATATACTAAGCATTGAACAATACCAGTACATTGAAGTGAGCAGATCGTATAAGTACTTGACTAATTAATTATATACTAGATTTACCCCCATCCGGAGATGCATCAACAATCATTCCAGTATGGCTTATTATACCTAGCATACCATATCCTTATGCCATCACCTCAAATATAGTAGAGATCATCACTAATATGTCGTCTACTTTCCACCTACAGATGTCGTAGTAACATGTTTTTCGTCATAATAGTGAGTAAGTTTTAATATTACTTTTCCCTGTAGAGTGCTTCTTAAACATTTATTACCCTCTGACTAATAGTTATTCAAATGTGATGCACCTACGATGTCAGCAAAGTGCAAGTGAGTATGTGTATGCGTGAGCATACACATTTTCACCATATATATACGTAGCACAGGTTATGGAAAAATGTTATGAGTGCTACGTAAATATTTTTAAGCATCGAATGGCAGAAGTCTTTAACCTAAATTGCCATTGTGATGAAGTCTTAATAATTAACACGAGATTAATACTAAAACAGTGTCAAAAATTACAGAACTGTCTAAATAAATGTTACTTTTTATAAGAGGGACTTCCCCAAATTTCGATATTGGACTAAAAAAAGTGGAACAATAATTAAATTTTGACAAACACATTTTTCACAATCAAACAGTTACCTTTCTTTTTCCGCCTACGGGGGCTCCAGCGACTACTGGCGGTTTTCTTATTATTGGATGCCACACGATTTGGTGACATAACGGCAAAACTGTTGGTAAAATTTAAATGGACTCGAGTAGTCTATATTTATATTTTATCGATTTCCTTAACATTCTATCGGCGTTGTAAAGATTTTATATCGAAATACGTCGTTGTAGGATTATTCAGAATGACGAAGAAAAGAATACTCAGTGGGGTGAGAATCCAAAAGAAGATGTGTCAATGGTTACCGTCCATCGACCTTTGGTTAGAGGTTTTGCAACGCTCGGGAGAAGATGCAAATCCTTCTATCTATGAAACCGCCGCTGGACAACTATTTATCCCAGCGCTAAAATAAAGCCCATATTTAAGATACAGGTTTTGCTACTACTTATTACAAGATATCGCTGCAGGAAAAATTCCATTACGGTTATATATTATATATCAACTATACTATATATATATAGTACAACATTATAAAAATAGAAACTATTTTGTCCCCGATGCTTATTTCAGATGTGAAAATGTGGATGATGTTAAAGACGTAAGATCATAAAGCGTAATAAATTACCGGGTAGAGAGTCGATAGGCACTCTACCAAGAATATTATGTCAATAAAAAGAAAAAGACTAAGCGGAAAATAAACTCCTCTCCTAAATAAAAATAAAATAAATAGGTAATTATCCTATAATTATTGGGTGTATATAAATAATATTATTTGCTATTTAAAAATTTTTTTATTTTCAATAAACTAACTGAATACAATTTTATTACGTATGTGTGTACAAAGAGAAAACCCCAGCATATCGTCTCATTTATACCTTTAAGTAGAAACTCGCTAACATGTGTCAATAGAATTGGCATACTATAATTTATATATATATTTCACATTATCATCCTTCTTTAGTCCTGATGTTATTAGTATGAGTGGAATTGTAGATCTCTATTAACTTCCATTAGAACTCCTACACAGATAATTAGCGTGTGTTAAAACGAATCCTAACTTAATTAACATCAGTATTAAATCTCTTCATGTACATTATTCTAATTATTAACCACCAATACCAGATCTGTTTCCTCTAGTAGATGAGGATACCAATATTCATACGTACTTCTGATCAGTACTTAGATCTCTCTACATATATAGTGTTTTAATTATATAGTAAACACGAAATTGACACAAACCTGATGTACTTTCCTCTTCACTACGGGTGTACATGCTAATATAATAGTAACTTAATATATCAGACTCATGTTTAAATTTAATTTATACACCTTTCATTATATAAACATAGTTTATCTCAACCATTTTAATGAAAAGTCATATTCATTTAACGCACTCATCTTAGGTTTCATCTAAGCGGTCTAAAATTATCCTATATAGTAAAATCAGAGTTAGAAAACATTTGTTAAAATTATTCAGACGATTGCTAAAACTCCATGAGCATGTTTTAATCAATGTGGATTTTATTATATAACTTTGCGCTTTTATATATAAATAAAGATAAAGCAGTCCTAATAGATCGATTAAATAATACTTTTATGTAATTTTACGTCGCAATCTTTCAGCGATATCTTCTCTCAAGTAAGACTCATTCTACCATTCTGTAAGATTCTCAAATTTCAGCTGTCTACCTTTTTCATGGACAGTTTCTCATTTGACAAAGCCCAATCTAATAACCCCTTTGTCCATCCGTCATATTGTAACTAACTATATGACTTTTCATCACCATTTCTTTTGTCTGACTGGAATTATATGTTAATTTTGATGCTATTTTAACTAATCGTAAAATTTTGTCCCAATATGTTCAACTCCAAGCATATTTATCTCTAAATATTTTCCTTTGTTGTTCTTATTTTTTGTAATGTTGTTGCGTCTAGGATCTTAGCCTCGCAACCATATGGCATTGCAGATAACACACACTACTCATAAACTTCACTTTGGACAAATTATCTATTTACCACAGAAATTATTATTCAATATACCCATAATGCTCTAAGCAATTATTCATTCATCTTTGAATTTTATTTGTTTGCCATATACAAAGGTGGGCACCGTTAATGAGAAAGTTAACGCCGTTAATCCTTAATCGTTAAAAAATTAACGGCGTTAATCATAAAAGCGTTTATCGGTAAAGAATGTAACGGAAGTTAACGTTAATCGTTAACCTTAACAGTCTTCAAAATATGTAGGAATGGTAATAATAATTGTTAATTTTTTTATTTTTTACAAATATTCATAACGATTGCAAGAAATAATAATAATAATAATAATAATAATAATAATAATAATAATAATAATAATAATAATAATAATAATAATAATAATAATATTCCTAACAATATTAATAACAGGGTTGGTGATTTTTTTTATTTTGAGAAAAAAATCAATTTATGATTTCTTGGAGTTTATAATTTTTTGGATTTTTTGAGATTTGTGACGTCACGCGAAATATAATTTGTAAACAAACTTTTCTTAAGATCGATATAGTATTATTTTTTAAGTGATTTTATTGAAACGTTATATCATTCTTATAAAATAAAATGGAAATAAAATCAGGAAGGATTTTTTTGAGATTCGTGAAGTCACGCGAAATTAAATTGTAAACAAACTTTTTTAAAATTCGATATAGTATATTATTTTTGAAGTGATTTATTCAATCAATGTAAATCAAAATATTAAAATAGGGCCTATAGTCTATGACACAATGAAACTGCAACACTTAAGAGTGTTACGGACTTGTTACGGATTATTTGTAATATTGATAAATGTTACATCAGAAATAATAGAAGCCTGTTTGAAACATGATCCTTTGTTTACAATAGTGTAGGAATTGGACAGAGTAGCCTTTGCTTATAATCTTATTTTAATTTTTTATTTCTATGAAGTCAAATCACTTAAATATATATATATACTATATTATAATATTATATATTATAATATATATATATATATATCATAATATATAGTATAAATATAATATATATATAAAGCAAAAAATCCAAAAAATCAAAAAATCATGATTTTTTGGAGCAAAAAATCAAGTGATAAAATCAGTTGATTTATATCAATTGATTTTTCCGTGCCATCACTGATTAATAATGATATTAAGCCTATCAGATTTAAATAATTTATTCTTTGACCTAGCAGATACTTTTGCCGCTTGCCAAAGAATACTTCCAAAGCGTAAATATCTTAAGTAATGCTTAATAGTATATTATTGTAAAAATAATAGGATTTGCCCACTTAGAGTTTTAATACAAATATGTATATTTTTTATAAATTACAACGCTTCTTAGGCATACTTCATATATTTTCCATTAGTCACAAAAGAAGCAAGTTCAAGTAATGAACGAAAGAAGTTAATGACTCAGTGAACGGGCAACAGTCACTTATCTTTTTTTTTATTCAGAGCGAACCAATAAAAAATGAGAATGCAGCATAAGAAAAACACGTTAAACATTACTAAACGGGATAATAACCGTGTAAGAATAA
Source organism: Trachelipus rathkii (assembly GCA_015478945.1). Taxonomy (NCBI): domain Eukaryota; kingdom Metazoa; phylum Arthropoda; class Malacostraca; order Isopoda; family Trachelipodidae; genus Trachelipus; species Trachelipus rathkii. The sequence goes on from JABUQX010086472.1 coordinate 83,630, forward strand.
ACACATTTTGAGCCGTTGAGAGAAGCGTTTAGGAAATTTTTGAAAAAAAAAAAGTTTATTAAGCTGCGTTTCCAGAAGCCCGACTGCAGCCCGGGCGGGCATACAGGCGCACATGCATCGTTTCCAGAGCCCGTTTGCGCACTTCTATGTCATGTAAACGTCAAAGTCAGGCGCCCGTTGTTAAATTCTCGATTTCGGGAATTAGTAAACGGGCGGGCTGCGGAAGGATACTTTGTTTACAAACAAATTTCTTTACAAAACACGTGTCGGAAATGGCTAGCCAAAAGTTTTTTAATATTTTAGTTAACTTTCATATTAAGGATACTAAATATATCGTATTATTTCATAAAATAGATACATATAAAGTTAAGAGTATTGTTTTAACAATTGTCAGCTGGATCCCGACGGGCGCTCTGCCGTTCCAGATACTCAAATTTCTGTTCTCTGATTGGTTAATAATAATTTTTTTTTCAATTCGAAGCGTTTCCGAGTCGATTTTGCACACGGGCTGCAGTCTGGCTTCTGGAAACGCAGCTTATCTGTTATCGAAAACGAATCTAAATTCTAATACAATTTAAAATCTGATAAGAAAATATTTTATAAACTCGTAAATTAACAAGTAACGGTTAACGGATGTAAGGGCAAAATTTTAACTCGTTAACGTTAATTCACAAATTCACAAAGGTAACTCGTTAATAGTCCGTTCACTTCGTTTTCGAAATTACGAATGCGCTAGAGTTCATGAAAAATTAACCCAAATTAATTCACAAGTCCGAATTTTTTAAACACGTTAATGCCCACCTTTGCCATATATATTATATATATATACTACTATATATATATAATATATATATATATATAAGATATATCATATGATATATATAATATATATATAATTATAATATAATTATAAATATATATATATATATATATTATATATATATATATATATATTATATAATACATCCACTTTCCCTCTCAAGACTGGGGGTAAGGTGGGATTACATAACAGGAAAGAGAAGAAGTGTCAGAAGAATATGACAAAGTCGAAAAAGAAGCCAGCCCTTAACCGCCTCGTTTATCACCCTTTAGTAAGACTATGCGCCGCAGTCAGATAAATCACCCTGGTCAGCTTTACGGACCATGACGGAGCCCTCAACTATGGCATCCGTCATGTAGGGTTCATCCCTTAGCCCAGGTGGCCACACCATCACCCTCACAAAACCGCCGCCATTCCTCCATGATGCACCTGTTGTTTCGCGGACTCTGCCAAACTCACCTTCCTCTCCTCTAGGCATTACTTTACTGACTCAATTAACTTTTTCTTCGGTCTCGTAGCCGGTCGATTCCCAGCACACTCACCACTCACCAACTATCATCCACATCCGCTTAACCAACCGACTATCATCCATCCTTTCCACATAACCAAACATCTCGACGTACTTCATTATATTCTTTTCACTTCTCCTTTCTTCAAAACACAACACAACGTCTTTAATAGCGTGGTCTTCCTCATTTATTCAATTCTTCTTACACCTAACACGCCCTAAGATTGTTCATCTTAACACCTTTTTTACTTTAGATCTGTACCTCTTATTCAGACCTTAGTTTCACTACTATACATTAGTACAGGAACAACATACCCTCATGTAGACCCTAGCGCACTCAAGATTTAGTCTTTTTACATCCACCAAGGATTTAATTGCTCCAGCCACCTTCCTACCTTCACAACTGTTTTACTACATCTGCATCATCCGTTTCCCTTTCATCCAACATTTACCTAAATTTTAAACTCAGATAGATACTATGTTCCAGATGCTCACATCCAACATAATTTACACTAAGAATTGTCCTCATGTCACAACCATACCTTACTCTTATCTACGTTACTTTCAAACCCTCCTTTTACACCCTGCTAAATCCTCTACCAATTCTCTCAGACTCTCTTCAGATTCGCACACAAAACCAAATCACATCCCCCACTCTCTTATCTCTATCATTCTAACCCTTCCCTGCCACACCCATCTCTGGTTCTTTCATAACCCATCGATATGCAAATTGAAATAACCAAGAAGACATTAACATCCTGCCTCACTCCGCTATTATTTAAACCAATCACTTTCAACTCATTTATTCTTACACACGCTTACGGTATCGTCGCTACTACTTTTGATTCCATTCAAAGCCTAGCCTCAACTACCATAATAAACACACGCCTATACGAGCTTCCCTATTATCCTATAATACGCCTGTTGCACAATCCATAAAATCTAAATACAATTTATTTCTTCTTATCTCTCATTTTCTCACTCATTTGTTTTAATGTAAAGATTTGATCCACACATCTCTACTACTTCTAACGCACCTTGTTTCTTCACCAATCAGTCCTTCAGTCACTTGACGCATTCTTTCGACAAAATACCAACATATATCTTGCCTACAACACTCGATAAACTAATTCCCTATAATTGGTACAGTTACCCTATCCCCCTTACCCTTATTTAAGGGTACTATTTACTACTTCCTCCTTCAATTCTTCGAATCTATACTCTCTCCTCTCCTCTCTCTCTCTCTCTCTCTCTCTCTCTCTCTCTCCTCATCTCTCTCTCATCATATACTATATATATATATATAGTTATATTAATATATATATATATATATCATATAATATATATAATAATATATATTATAATATAATATATATATATATTATATATATATATATTAAATGTAAGAACTGCAATGGACCGCAGAATTTTGGAAGGTTGATTGAAAGTTCCAATGGCAAATATCAACATTTATTGAGGTTGCTCAGTTATGGGTCTATGTACACACCTTTCAAGATAGGATCCTTGTCATAGCCGGATCCAATGTCCAGAATATATAACCTAGAAGCCTCAGACTTCCGAAAATATAGAGGATAAAGTCACATGTTTTATCGTGGGGGTAATATAACTGCAAATGTGATACATCCTGAACCTAGAAAAATACTAGTAAATTCTCCCCAGGATATATCCAAATAAGTTTATTGTAAACGTATATATATATATATTATATATAATGATAATAAGATATACTACATTTATCAGTTACGCTTATACATATATGATATATACTAAACAATAAACATACAGTATTAACTGAGCAGCAAACACAGGTATATATTACTTACTAATAGTAGTGATCAGCCATAGTAGTATATATTAGTAAGTAGCTAAAGATATTAGATATAATCTAATATAAGTAGAATATATATAGTTGTAATTGATCATATATAAATACTAATATAACCGATACGTAGTTAGATATAATATATAAGATATATTAGCTATATATTAATAAGCATACGATATACATGTAGTTGCTTGTTATATATATATATATATGATTAATTTTGCAGGATACAACATTATTGGGAATATATACTATATATATATATACAAAACAGTATTATAATAAATATAGTACCGTACTCTAGCTGATACTTGTGCGGGGTATCCTTAAAGTACAGTATTGGTATACCAATTCTTCCTACTAGCCTAACAGAAACTGGAACAGAGCCTCCGCGATACCGAAACTCTGGTTAACAAGGAGCTCAATGCTATAGCCTAAGTCTACATTACATTCTCATTTCTGGGATACCCCGAGAAATACAGAACTGAGGAATTCGCACTGATGTTCTTTTCCGCTGGGGCCCTAAGGAGTATAGCCGTGGCCTTCCGGTCTCAACCGAAGCTAAATTGTGTCCTAGCTAGTAGCTATGCTATTTCTTGCCTAGGGCCTATTGCGCGATGGTGCACATGCTTACCACTGGTGAAATAGTCTAGCCTAATGCTGATTTGTACATTTATTATAATAAACGATTATTAATATATTTTAGTTATGTAATAATATTTTGGTTAGGCACCTTTGTAAACTTGTGGTTGAAAAGCTGCGTGAATGCACTACGCGCTGTATGTTGATACCAGTAAACGAATGCACGTGAAAACGTAAGGCTATATATAACTTAAGGCAATAAAAGCGACCAGGACAAAGAAATGCTTACAAGGGAATTTCCTTGTTGGACCACTTTGCAAAAACATGTGAGAGAATACTAGAGAGAAAGAAGGCTGAGAATGATAGTAGAGCCCAGGCTGGGGGAAGAGCAGCACGGATTTAGAAAGAACAGAAGCACGACTGATCTTTTATTCAGCTTGAGAATTACGTTAGAAAAGATATGGGAATATAATAAACGAACATACATAGCTTTCATAGATCTGAGGAAAGCTTTTGATTCAGTGTCTAGGGAGAGAGAGTGTGGAGAGTGCTAGAGAGATAGAATATGCAGTGGATAAAAAGTTGAGAGGAGCCCTGGAGAGTTTGCATAAGAATAGTAAATGTAATGTAAGAGCAGAATATGAGAATAAGGAATGGTTTGAGGTGAGAACGGGAGTCACCAATTTTGATTGTAACATATCTGGGTGTAGTGATAAAGGTGAGAGAGGATATAGAAGATTTGGAAGGTGATATTCTAGCATACGCGAATGACTCGGCGTGCTGGAGCGAAGACGGAGATAGGCTGAGAAAGGTGATGACATGTTTTGCGATAAGCTTAGAGAGGTCGGTCTGACTATGAACACAGAAAAGACGAGATCATGGTGGTTAATAGAAAAGAAGGAGGGGGAGAGCTGAGAGTGGATGTGGAAGAAACCGAGATAAAAATGGTGGATAAATGTAAATACTTGGGTGAAGCGTTTGTAAGAGAAGAGGAAATATACAGGAGATAACAAGTAGGGATAGCTCAGTATAGGGGAGCTGTAAATGAGCAGTGTACCCATAGCTGAAAAGATAAGCAAATGGTAATGGAGTGAAATGGATTATATTCGAGGGGGTGTTGACACCGATTCTACTATATGGGGCATAGATATGGAGTACGACCATAAGAGAGAATAGTAGAATACATTCGGCGGAGATGTACATTTTTAGAGCGATATGGGAAAAGATTAGAAGAGACAGACAAAGAAACGAAAGAAAAAGGGAGGAGGCTGGAGTGAAGGCTATATTAAATAAGTTGGATGCAGCCAAATTGAGGTGGTGGGTACACCTGGAGAGGATGCAGGAGCAGAGAGTGGCCAAGAGGAGATGTGAGTGGAGACCGGCAGGGAACAAGACCAATAGGAAGAGATGGGAGAGCTCGGTGGAGAACTCATTGAGAAGACATGGAATGCCGTCGATGCGGGAAATGATATAAGATAGAGTCCTGAAGGATAGAGGAAGATGAAGAAGAGAGCTGGCCCCGCTAACAGGGTGTTGACCCTTCCTGGGAGCGGTTGTAGTATATATATATATATATATATATATATATATATATATCATATAATATATATATAATATATATTTATATAATATATATATATATATATATATATATATATATATATATATATTATATATATATATTTCCAAGAAAAGTGTTGTATTCATCAACTAGTTCTAGAATAGAATTGTTAACCTTTATTTGTTATGGAGACAGATGCATATTTAACAATATTTTGATTTTGCCTAAATTAAAAATTTAATTTTACTGTTCTACTCTCTCTGTCTAACTTCCGCTACCCATTTTGTGTAATTCTTCAGGACTGATTTGATCAACCATATATCATCATTCATTGGTACATCTTAAATTATTTTGGTACCTTCAAGTTATGTTCAAGTTGTATTATTTCATATTAACACCATGATTATTTTCTCTAACACCGTATCTCCGTCTATAACTCCTCTTTAGATTTGTACTTTATTTGCTATTCAATTATATTATATATATATATATTATATACATATATATATATATATATATTATATATATATATATATATATATATATATATATATATATAATTTATTTTTTTATATAATATATATATATATATATATATATATATATATATATATATATATATATCAGAGGTGGGCGTTCCGCAATTTAAGTCCGCAATTCCGCAATTGCGGACTACCAAAAAAATTGCGGAATTGCGATTGCGATAATTTGAAAAAAGTTGCGGAATTGCAGTTAGCGGAATGCCTAAATCATTCCGCAATTTAAATCCGCAATTCCGCAATTCCGCAATTAGAGGACTACAAACCCTAAGATTTTTTTGTTTTTAATCCCTAAATTTTAAAAACAATGTACAATATACTAAGGCATGTATTAGTCTTAGATATGTACAAAAATAGTTTGGCAAATATAGAAATAAATTTTCAATTTAATTTGGCCAATTTTGGTTATAATAAATATAATATATACTATATATATATATATTATATATAATATATATATATATTATATATATATTATATATATATATATATATACGTATATATATATATATATA
>JABUQX010086472.1:100000-126718 GCA_015478945.1 Trachelipus rathkii
TCATGAGTTGAACTTGAACGGATGTGAAATAAGTTGTAAAATGGCCCGTCAACACCGGTGTTGACGGGTGGGGAGGAAATTGGAATAACCAGAGATAACTAAAGGAGAAAAAGGGTTTAAAATAAATATAATAAGATTTGAAAGAAAAAGGAGAAAACCAGAGTTGATAACACCAAACAACAAACCACAAGAAAGAAGAATCAGACGAACGCCTTTCTCCCTTATCAAAGGGTAAGATTAAGTTAATTAAGTTAATAATGCATTTAGAGTAAATTGATAAGTAAAGAGCAAGATAATGATAAGAAAAATTGAGATTTTAAATTGAATGTAATGTAGATGGAAAGAAAGGAGAAGTTAAACATTGAATAGAATTATAGTGAGTAAATTATCAAGACAAACTTAAGTTAGAGATGGAGTAAGGAAAGGAAGAAGAAAGAAAGTAAGGTTATTAAATATATATTTTATTGACAGGTACTGGGGCGTAACCACACGTCTCTTGATCAAAAGGAAATCACCATCGATTCTTCGTCTATTTTTTTGCCCAATTCATCGGTTGCTGCAAGAAGAGCCCGGAGCTCTTCCTTTTTCCAACAGTAACGCCAGATACATTATTGAGGACGGTATGACCGCACCTCAGGTAATACTTTGATTGGATACTGGAGTAATAGAGAGGAAAGGAATAGTTGATTATCCAAATTACCAATATTATAATAATTCTGCTATGATTATTTTTCTTTGAATAGTATTATTATTTTTATGATTATCTCTATTTAAGAATTATTATTATTTTTATTATTATTATTTTTATTATTATTTTTTCTATTATTTTTATTATTATTATTATATTATTATTATTATTTTTATTATTATTTTTCTATCATTTTTATTATTATTATTTTTTATTATTATTATTATTATTTATATTATTAAAAAGGTTTTATTATGATTGTTATATATTGTATTATTGTTATCACTGTATTATTTCAAGTATTCACTGAACGGATAATCCCTATATTTATATAATGGGTAAATATACTCAAAACACAAAACCCAAAGAAATAGAACAGAACACTGTCCAAAAAAAAACTGAATACAACTGCCTTTCATCCCTACCTTCACCTTCATTTTTCATCTTCATCCTCATCATCTTCATCCTTCATTTCATCTTTTCATCCACGACCCTGAAAAACACTGGGAAGTACATACAATAAGCACATAACTAAAGGGGTAGATAAATAAATAAAGATAAACAATATTTACTGTATACGATAAAACGATACCTATATATGTGTGTGTCACATATATATACCTGAATAAATAAATTTATTTTTCTAATTTTTATAACATATATATATTTATATTATCTTTATCTGTTATATTATTATTCATCAATATCTATATTATCTTTATAAATCATTTTTTTTTCATATATTTGTGGATATATATATGTAAACATATATATATTCGGGGAAATCCCATAAATACTTAGTTAGGGTTGTGTAAAGCAAAGGAAAGGAGAGGAGAAAGAAATAAAGATTTTGTATATTTGAGATAATCGTTTTAGATTTTTATTAGCCTGATGGAGAGCGGCTGAGTAGGTTTTGCAACGAGAGGTTTGGCTAATTGCTCTAGCATTGTCAGTTCCTTTAAATTTTACTTGGGTTACTTGATTATAGTTGTAACACTGACTTATCTTGCCGATATCAGAGGTGTTTAGAATCGATATTTTAATTCTGACATCTTTATAGATATAAAAGATAAGAAGATAAGAAGATAGGAAAGTAAAAGATTTAAAAGGATATATTGTAAGAGGAAAAGAGCATAAACATATACACTTAGGCTAGTGAATAACAGCGGAAAATAAGGAAGAGATAAAATAAAAAGGAAAAAACAAACGTTCAAGAACATTGGAATCGAAAAGACAGAAGATACTAACAGACAACAAAAATAAAGCAAGGGTAAAAAGAGCATAGTTCACTTAGCAGAGCAACCCAAAAACAATTAAATTTCCACTGCGCTTTTCAACTATTATTTTTATCTCCCACAGGCTCGGAAGACGGTGCAGACTTCAAGGAGTTAACAATCAGCGCCTAGTGCTGCTCCTTCCTGGAAGCAAGTTTACTTTTGGGGGAGAAAATTTCCCACTGATCACGTGTTCTTTCCATTTTTCATTGGGTAACTGATAAAAGACGGGAATATTGAATTGTCTTTCCTTTACATATAATATATATATATATATATATTAATATATATATATATATATAATATATTATATATATTATATATATATATATATATATATATATATATATATATATATATATATTATATATATAGTATTATATATGTGAGGACAAGATTTCTCTTGCCCTCACAATAATCCTGTACACCTCTCATAGTAGCTTTGTACACGGCTATATATACACCTGTAACATCACTCAAAAAAAGGGGTTCTCTGTACTTTTAAATTTTTAATTATTTATTGTGATTTCATTAGTAAGAAGAATATTCGGTGACTCTTCTGTATGGCACTATTGTCGTGGAAGTGAGTCACCCTGAATGCTGCCCGAGAAATGCCTGGCATTCGAAGGAAAAATAAGTCAGTAAGGCCTCATGTTACAGGAAGAGAGGTCGTGTTGAACCATTAGCTTGTTAGAAAACCGGAAAGTTGTGTTTGATCGTAGAAATTATTATATTAACTTTCACCAATTTTATTAATGACTGTGAACTGGCCCATTTAAGTGGAGTAGAAATATTACTTGTAAGGATGATCAGAGGCAGGAGGGAGCAATTAACAATGTATCTGAAAACGAAAGTTTTAATGGCGAGATTGTGACTCAAATGGCAGAGACGGGGACTTCTGATAAGTCAACCTCTCACCCACATGAGTTAACCTATCCCCCACAGAAGTCAATGATCACTGAGTCAGTGGGAGTAGGGTCCTCTTCAATTTTTAATTTTAACTCAACGCATGATGAGAGTAATAACGATAATGACAATAATAATAATAATAATAATGATTGTAGAATTAGGAATGATAGCCATAGTGATGGCGATAACGGTTTTGTAAATTCTTATAATTACATTGAAAGCAATAGCTTTGTGAATGAGTCGCTGTTTCCCCCCACGGAGTGACCTGTCCCACCACTTCCGAATCATGGGAGAGGCGTTGTAGCAGGCGATTCGACTTGTGACTTCCGATACTGTTAATAAAAGTAATGATAAAAATGAATTTAATAATGAGGGGGCGAAATTCCCTTTCTGAAAGAATTGTATTAGCTTTAGGTATGAAGGAGGCTCTTCTCCTTCCGAAAAGCATGAGGGATCATTAATTTAAGTAAATAATGCAGTGACTTATCTGTAATACTTAGTGGGAGTTTCTGCAACTCAACTAAAATCGTGCAAGCTTAAGATGTATTTTTGATAAATTGCTATTATATTCGGATATAAAACTAGCAATGAATCTTCTTGCTAGACACGGAAGTTGCCTCGACTGGTGTAGCGTCTGAATTAATAAGAGCGAGTTGTGCCATTATTGCACTGCCAGAGCGGGCAAATTGAGTGCATGAATATTTATAATAAAAAGGGTAAAGATTAAAAAATCTACAATTAATCCCGGTTTACAATGTGCAATTGCCTACGCCACAGATATTAAATTTAACGCCTCGGCATGCCTTTTCTCAAAAAAAACACGGATTTCATTATTGACTTGTATATGCCCATTATTATTTAACCTAAGCACGAAACGTAGTATTCTCTAAGTTAGTGAAGGCTTTCCGATTTTTCTACAGCATAGTGCGGAAAATTCTATCTTCCCTCTAACCGCTGGTCTCTTTAAATATACTGCTTTGCGAATATGAATTAATTAATAATAATAAATACCAAGTCTTGTTCTTAAATCCCTATGAAGCGCCTAATTTAAATTTAAAAGAATGAACAAGCTTGCAATGGTGCAATTCATATGTGCGAAATACCAGATGAAACGGGCTGGGCTTATGCTAACGGCTGTGAGAACGATTTTTGCTTCTCGCTCACGACTCTATGTAACAAACTGTAAAAGGAGGGGAGGGGGTAAAGATTTACTTATGGGCAGGGGGTTTTAAGATGCACTTTGATGAGGGGGGAGGGGAGAAGAGAGAGTGCCCTTAAAAGAAGAGATTTATGCGAGTTGGCGGCAAATTACCCATACCATGTAGAGGTCAAAGGCACGCCGATACAGCTAAGGAGTAGAAGTATAGCCCCGCATCTTTTTGAAAAGGCCAAGAAGGAAATCAAAAATTATTGGACGCGGGGGTCATTTCGCGGGGGAGAAGCGATGGGGTTTCCCAACTATCTTCGCCAAATCTCGGACGCAGAGTTCGTCTGTCGTTGATCTGAGGTTATTAAACCAGAGATCAACCTGTGACAATTTTACTCTGCCTAAGATAAAGATATCATATTGCAATTGCACATTGCAAGTTGCTAACACTGCTAGCATGATTCGCAGGCTTACTATAACATGCCAATCAGCGAGGAACAGAAATATTTCACTATTTACTTGTCCTTTTGGTAACTACAGTTTTAACTATTTAATACAAGGACACACAAGTGCTCATCTAGTGCTTTCCAGCGCCTCATGTCGATCTTGTATTTGCGCAGATTTAAGGAAATGTTTTTGTTTATTTAGATATATTAATTGCCAGTTCGACTCTGGAAGAACATGAGCAAGAGAAAAGAGTTTTAGAGAGATTGAAGTATATGAAAATTTATATGAACCCAAAAAAAGGATGTACTTGCAGTCGCGAGAAGAAACAGATTTGTTAGGTTTCAACATTAGCCGAGAAGGGACGTCAGCCTAGCAAGAAAAAAATCGATGCAGTAGTGAATGTTGCAAAAGCCAACAACATCAAACAAACTTAGGGCATTTCGCGGCTATATAACTGCACTGAATCTGCAAAAGAAAATTGCTGGCAGCCAGCACAACGAAAATGTGAAGGAAAACCCGCCTCCAATAAAAGATTCTTGGGGGTGGAAGCCGACCGGCATGAGAAGCTAGCTGGCAATGAGTGAGCGCACACCCTGTTAGTTGTTCCCATGATGAAAAAACTGAGTACTATTATACACGAAAGTGAGCGAAGCTCAGCTAAGCCAGTGCGTTAATGAGAAAGAATATCAGACGAAAGTTTTCACCACTTTATTAGTACCATTACTCACCTGAGTGGAAGTGGCGCTACCACAGGTGTTAAGGATTACTATGCTCAATAACAGGTTTACAAAAATATTGCTTTACTTAATGCCAAATAGGAAATCAATATCTTACCAGTAAACAGTGGTTTAATCACAGCTTATGCAAAAAAGAGTGCCACAAATGTTCATAATTCGGGAGATAAATTTATTAAACGCCATTGCAAAATTTGACATGAATTAAATGGTCTCTAAGGCTAAAATAGAATTGGCATAATTTGCACAGGGAATGGCTAACGAAGAAAAAGATATTAGAGGCTGGGGAGTATGGAATTGCAATTGCTGGTATAGTTCATGGAGTGGCTTGCCCAAAGAAATTAGCCATGGAAACGGGATTACGAATTGGGGGAGAGACTAGTGAATTGGAATTCTCAGAATTACCATTTAGGAAAGGATCATATGCCTTTTAAAAATCAAAGAAAAAACAAAATTTGCTGGAGTTTATAATAATAATAATAATTATAAAATAAGAACAAAAAGCTAATAATAAAATAAAATAATAATAATTAATAATAAAATAATTAATGAGGAATAATAATAAGAATAATAATAATAATAAATAAAATAATAATAATTAAAAATAATAATAATAATAATAAAATAAATAATAATGATAATAATAATAATAATAATAATAATAATATAATAATATAATAATAATAATATTAATACATAAAATAAGAATAAATAAGTAGTTAGTAGTTAGTAGTTAGTAGTAATAATAATAGTAATAAATAATAAAAAAATAGCAGAAGATTGTAGCAATGAATATTACTTTTAGAATGTTAACAAATAAAATGGTATTTTGGTATTATATAGAATAATAATAGTGATAATAATAATAATAATATCATAATAATAGATACACGATAACAGTAGCGAAGTGATGATGATAAGACTTTGTATTGTATATATACTAATGACATACAGTAAAAAAAGGGTAAATGGATGAAAAGAAAAATGCAGGATCGATGTAGATTTCAAGGGAAATAGCTATCGAGCAAGAAACTGATTGTTATATAAAAGACCTGATAAGGAATGAAAACTAGTGGATTGAAGGTGTTACAAAGAACTTCACCATCGGGCAAAAGCCTGTTCTTTGACGGTGACATCTCTCAGGCACAAGCTAGAATTTATTACTGAGAAAATCTAGCGTGGATGATGTCATTAGAGAAAAATACATGTAATACAAATCACTTGGAATTAAACGGACTTTGACTGTTCTAGAAAGCGGATTTTGCCTTCAGATTCATGCATAGTAGAGTAAAGAAATTTATACAGAGTTGAGAGAGAGAGAAGGAAAAAACAAGAGCGTATAAGAAGGATATCTCCAGAATTCAGCAGGTTAAGAAGTCTCGGAGAAATTTGACACCCTTCATGTGGACTTATGTAAGCCTCCCGTATAGTATGGGGTTCAATTATCTGCTGTTTTATCGACAGATTTAGTAAGTATCCCTTTGCCCTACCCTCTTAGGCAGGCGACGGTCGACTCCGGGTTGAATGTTTAGTGGCGAATTTTTTCGTTCTGTTGCGCTCATATAAAAAAGGCTCATCTCAAGACCGGAGGAAGCCAGTCACTGCCAAATATTTAATGCACGTGTGTTAACCTACTCAAATAGATAATATTACACAACGCCTAATCCCCTCGTTCACAGATGGCTGAAAAAATGAATCAAGCTCTTCAAGTACATAAGGGTATTGTTAATATAGGGAGAATGAAGCGTTAAAATGCGCCTGAAATTTTGCTTGGCACTGTACTGGTTGAATAGCCTCTAAAGACCATGGGTCCCCCCGTGTGCTATGTTCGGCCAAAAAGTCTATCAGTGCCAGGAAGCTGTGCAGAAAGCACTCAGTGCCACATCAGTCAAAGTGCTTATTTTGAAAGGAAAACTAGTGGCTTTATTAGCGTAGCCTTTGGCCACCACAGGTTCGTGTATAAAAATAAGAAAATATTTGTTTCCGAAAGATACTTCACAAGGCAAGGCAGGTGGTTAGTAAGAACATCAAACAGTATAGTGTAGAAAAACTGCAGAGAGATACTCGTACCTTTCAGGGTGTACGGATAAAAAAGAAAACGTTTATATTTTAAAGCAAGGAAAGATCAAGAAAATTTGAAATGTAAGAATTTTCATAACATAACAAATTATAGAGAGGAGAAAATAAGAAAGAAAAATAGGTAAATAAATAAAAAAAAAAAAGGAAGAAAAAAAAGGGCGGGGGCTTCTTAGTTCTCATGCAATTCTTAGATAGACAGTAATTAAATTGATACTTTGCCCTTCAAAAAATCATTTTCTTTTCTCTCATATAATGCTACGGCATGAAAAGCATGCACCAAATATAAAGTTGTGATAAATTCCAGCGTTGTCGTTACAAAATGATAACAGGAAGGGTTGTAATAGAAGAGTGAAATAGTCAAACCCCCCGAAGTGGGGATTAAGAAGGTCTTTATGTATTTGTAACAAATGTATCTGTAAAGAATTTAAAAAATTTTATTTCGATAAATAAATAAAAAAAAAGAACCTACTCAAAAAAAAAAAAAAAAAAAGTGTGAGACTAATTTTCGTTGCATCATAATAATCATGTACACCTCTCAAGTAGCTTTGTACACGGCTATATACACCTGTAACATCACTCAAAAAAGGGTTCTATAATATGTAAATTTTAATTATTATGTTATTTCATTTATTTAAGAAGAATGTTCGGTGACTCTTCATGGTATGCACTAGTCGTGAAGGAGTCACCCTGAAATGCTGCGAGAAATGCCTGGCTTTCGAAGGAAAAATAGTCAGTAAGGCCTCCATGTACAGAAGAGAGTCAGTGCTTTGAACCATTAGCTTGTTAGAAAACCGGAAAGTTGTGTTTGATCGTAGAAATTATTGTATTAACTTTCACCAATTTATTAATGACTTTGAACTGGCCCATTGTGTTAATTTTAAACATTTATACCATTATTTCTATTATTAATTGTATTCTTAGAAATAAAAATAAAAAATAACTACCCCTTTTTACCACTGTATTCAACTCTCAAAGGAGTTAATACAATATATATATAACGTATTTATATAATAATATATTATATATATAATATATATATATATATATATATATTATATATATATATATAGTATATATATATAATATATATATATATATATATATATATATATATAATAATATAATAATAGCTTTGTTTCCTTCATAAAACAATAAAAACTAAGTCCACTCGATATTTTATGGAATTAACGATACATTGATATTGGAATGTTAAATCGATTAGTTGTAAATCGATAATTGTTTTAGATATGATAAAATACAAACCAGTGTTGCCAAATTTGGTGCAGTTTGCAATAGATCTAGTGCGTTTATTGCTATTTTAGTGCAAAATTTTACTGCTTTTATTGCTATTTATTTAATGCTACTTTAGTGCAAAATTTTACTGCTTTATTGCTTATTTATTATTTATGCTTTTTTCATCAAAGATTGCATTTTTTACTTTTTTTAATAAAATCTAGTGCCTTGTTATATTTTGAGTTGGCAAACACTGTTACCAAAAACATCGGTAATATTATGGTTCAAACTTGTGTATATCGTCGTTTATGTTAAAGTGGATTTGTCAGCTAAGTTTAGAAATGAAATGCTTTAGTTGATTTGTTTCATATATTCCAAAACGATTGGAGTTTCTTAATTTAGCATTAGTTTTATTTTGTATCAACAGTGTGAACATTTGGCAAAAGGTAGCAAGTACGTTGATTTTAGTCAAAGAGATTATGTAGGACTGATTTGAACTTTTCCGTGATATATAGTTATAATATGATATTATAATATATATAAATAGAGTATATATAAATATATATAATATATATATATAAATAGTATTATATATATATAGTAGTATATATATATACTATATAATATAATATATATAATAATATATATATATATATATATATTAATCTTCCGGCAGATACTAAACATGTCTTACAGTAACATAATTAGAGTAGTTTGCATCTAGAGACACATTTAGGGATCAGTATAAGTTTAGGCTTACCTTAACGGGACTGATGAGTCACACGGAGCACCTAAAAGATGAAAAATAACCAAAAATCTGAATACGAAATTCTAACTCCAATTTTGGTCGGCGTGAGCCTGTTATGTGGTCGGACGATGATACGCGAGGGGACGTATTTCCACCTACCACGAGCGGATGGTCGGATGAAACACACACCTTCACACCCAAAGCCAAAGAGCGGGGGTTCGGAGACTCCCGGAGGGGCGATAGTCCCCCCTGAGTCTACTAGAGGCCGAAGAGACCCCCAACTCCTGACATCGCGTACTACCTGGGTATTGTTATGTGATCCTAACCCCTAAATAAAACAATATATAAATCCGATTAAATATTGAGAGTACTTTTGGGACATTTATTCAAAACAATCTATTCGTACTCTATAATTCTCAAAACCAATTCACATTATTTTACTAGATATATATATATATATATATATATATATATATAATATAATATATATATATATATATATATATATATATATATATATAATATATATATATTATATAATATATATATAGCGTCGGGCGGGAGTGGTGACCTTTGTAGAAAACCAAACACTTTACGCTTGTTAATGTCGTCTTTCACGACCCTCGCTAACGACACTTATCTTCGGAAATTTTTATTTTTTTTGTAAATCACGGCACTATAGTCGGGCATAAGCACACAAAATAAAAAATGAACTAAATATGTCGAATTTCTAATTATTTAAAAGTTATAAAGTTAGAATACGACCGAAGTCAGCTCCGACCGTCGAGCAGGTATAGCAAGACGAGTAACGCATCCATGAGGGGTGCACTCGGACCATCTGTTTAAATTCTGTTCTTTTATACATTGTGAGTTACAACACCTTTTACTATTATATATTAAATTTTACTTTAAATAAAGAAATTATTTTATCATATTAAAAAACGCGAAAAATGAGAAGAAATTCAAATGATAAATTAAATATCACACGAATATAAAATAAGTGAAACCGATATTACACCCCTCTTCCAGACCACAAAAATTGACACTTTTTTGAACTCAGCTTATTTTTTAATTAAAATATTCCATGTTTAAAAAACACTATTATAACTTTTCATTATATTACAAGTAACTTATTCGAGTAACTTTTAAAATAATATATACTGTAATAAAAATGTAATAATAATACGTTAAGAATACGAAAAAAACACAACATGGTATCAGCAGAGACCAGCCCTCCTTACACTTTGCTCTACTTAGCGGAGGAGAGAATGTCGACTAAGCGAAAAGCCACACCAACCTTTACTATTTCACTAATCACTTTCTTGGATCGCAATAAGTTACATTTGCAGTTATAAGCTAAACATATACGGAGTCCTATCACACACTTGAAAAACATAATTTGAACCATTATTCGATCTCACAACATAATTTACTATATGGCTCTATAACAAAAGTTAAAAAAAATTTAATATTTTTCAAAAGTGAAATTTAATTTGAAATTATACATTGTAGAGCATCTAATCATTCTTTATAAATCATTTATGTTTTTAAAGCTAACTACAAATTAAAGAAGGTAAGGTCGAAGTTAAAAAACTATCTAAGAAGTATGAAACACTATACTAAATAAACACTTGTAGAATACTTACCGCATGACTAAAAGATGCACCACACACAAAAAATATTTATCTCTTATTATTTTTATTATATTAGATGACCGAACACCCCGCCTAAAGAGTTGCCCTGTCACCCCGCCTAGTAATAATGAATCTTGCCATTATGGATAGCTCTAAAGAAACTGAAAGATAAGTATATAGGTAAACCTACATCAAATAAGGGAGGTTATAGATATATTTATATATCTATAGTGACTGAGTCACCCATATTCATAAGAGAAAATGTTTATATCATCCAAAATCTAATAATTATTTTGGTTACTAATTGTAGTTCAAATGTCTTTGGATAAAATATAAAGATATTTCATCTACCAAGCTGAGCTGTAAAGAGTCTTTCAGTTTTGACAAAGTGGATTGGAAATAACAAGTTACTGTACTGTCGATTATCACTGATCTGCTTATCGCAGTCTTAAAGTCGTAATATACATCGAATTCGCCTAAACAATATACACATAAATAACTCTAAACATATAAATTAGTTGTGTCTAGTTCCAAAGTTACAAACACCTTCTCACTCAAAAAAAATTTTTCAAAATGACTTTAAATTATAGATAATATATACAAAGATTGAACTTATTAAGCCTAAATAATAGTTAGGAGAATAAAAAAATTAATATTGTAAATTTATGAACCTCACCTAAAATCGAGCAATTGTATATATAGTATTCCCAAAATTGTATAAAAAAAGTTTTTCCCTCATTATCTAATCTGAAAGAAATTTTCATGCTATTTATCGAGTTACAACATTCATTAGTAGTATTATTATATATTATTTATTGTACTATATATTTTATTATATATAATAATATATATATATCTATATATTATTTATTTTTGTTTTTTTTACCGGTATATCATCTCACTGCAAATGCCCTTTTCAAAAGGAGGGGGCAAAAAATAAAAATAATAAATAAGCTAAATAAATAAAAAAAAAATTACAAAGAAAAATAAAAAATTAAAATAAATGAAAAGTAAACCCACCCTGACCCCTGCCTAACGCAATTCCCTCGGTGGGCGCAGACGCGGACTTAAATAGAGGAAGATCTAAAACATTGCGGGGAAAATAAAAGAAGCCAAGGAGTTCCACAAGAGGCACCACAACGAGTGCTCCTTGAGTCTCCAATATTCACACAATTTCATGAGAGAACAAGGCACCTCTTGTGTTACCGGAGCGACGCAGTGGTGGTCAGGAATGCGAAGAGGTCATTCTCTCAAGCACCTGCAGTTTGAATACCTATAGAAAAGAGACTAGGTGCAATACTCTTAGGCATCATCCATGACACAGAGAGATTATGAGCGAATCAAAGAGAGTAGAGAAGTATGAGTATTTAAGTATCATAAAATAAGTTCTAATTGAGAACTTACAGAGACAACTTAAGTTACTTTAAGTCAAAAACTATGCATATTGCCAATAGTCGTGCAAGCCGAGTGTAACCGGAATCTACTCCTATATGTGAAAAGTGAGCATCAGGATACTGTCCATGCAGGGGCGAATAAGACCTATGAGTATATAAAACTAGAGAGAATATTATGTAGCCAAGAAAGATTTCACACTTTATATTCACCACGAATAAGAACAGAAAATTTATTTTGAGAACAAATAGTGAATATATATCAATATTCTTATGTGCAGTGAAGGTCTCCAACATGCAATAATTCAATATTCTAAACTATTTATCAACCTTTTACATGGGCGTTTATAGTTATTGCTATGCACAGGTAAGTACACTATTATGTCATATAGCCTCAATCACTTTAAGAAGGATTATTGACGCAATGTTAATAACACAAAGAAAAAGTAATATAATACGCCTTCATGCGAGATGTAATCAGTCCTGCAGATTCGTTCACTCTACTACACGAGATAGTGAATCTCTTGAAGCAAAACATTTTAGGAAACAGAAGATGTATACATTTAAACTCAAAGATACAGAGCCAATATGACATCGTGACAACAGGAGCATAGCACTGTAGAATCACGCACGCCGCTGAAAAATTAAGTCAATATTAGATCTTATACTTGAAGGAAAAGAGGAATATAATATTTCCTTAAGACCTCATTTCTGTTACGAATAGGATATATGAGTAGTCAGGATTAAAATTAAGCCAAAATACTTGATAAATTTTCTAGATATTAGGAAGATACAGGGATAAATATGGTGATTGGATGAACCAGAAGAAAATATTTTTAATAGTATATAGTGAAAAGTTTGAAGTTAGTGAAAGATCTTAGTATATTGAGTTCATTTCTATGTCGATTAGCTTTGAAGAAACTGAGTTATTGAGGGATTGAAAACAAACATGTTTTCTTTAACACAACATCTAATGGTGTGTGTGTGTGTGTAAGTATCAGAGATCTGTTGCTTCAAAGCTACACTCCTAGCATCATTTATTTGCTCTGTTGAATAGGTCGTCTTTCTTTCAAATTGTAAGGAGTAATAATGAGTGGTGGAGTTATCAACCTAAGAGTTGAGTGGAGTGGAGAGGAGACACGATAAAAGATAGATTTGCATTAAATACTAAAAATTAATATATTATTTAGAGAAGAAAAAGATTATTTCACCATCTATTCTACAGAAAAGCAAATTTTGAGGCCCTCAGGTGTTTAATAAAAATTTGAGTAGTTCGTCTGCCAATATTATTAAACTTAGAGGGAGAAGAAAGTATGAACTAAAAGTAAATTGCAATATTGCGTATAATTGATTTTAAAAGGGCGACGAAGGGAGAATAATACCTAAATCGCATAATGTGATATTAAAATCGGTAATTTTATGAAATACTTTAGTAAAATTACCAAATATCTTAAAGCATAAGATCAAAATATAAGAATAAATAGTCGACAATACCTTAAAAAAAAATTAGTGGAAAGGTTTTGGGTTTGGTGACGATTAAAATTACTTTAAATCGTGATTTCCAAGAGAACCAAAGCATAGAACTATGAGGAACTAGTTTGAAATAGAAAACGATTTTTAATATTTATTACTATATATACTTCAGTATTTAAAAGAAAATTTACATAAGATATTTTTCGAATGAGTAAGTGTATTAATAAATCCATCACCAGTCTAAGAATTTCCCTTACTGATCAGAAACAAATTCTATTCTTCGAGATGTAACGAATATATTAGAATGAGATAGTGAAAAATATTTATCTTTAACAAATTATATAGAAAATTTAAAAATAATGAGAGATAAGTTATAAATAAAAATTTAAAATAGCTAAAATAAAAAATTTTATTTATATATATTATATCAATTATATATTCTATTTTTGTTTTTAAGTATAGATTTTTATTTATTATGATGTAATAGGTTGTTAGCTACTTAATAAAACATATGATATTTAATATATATGATTTGAGGTCAAGTCTTATGATATTATTATTAAAATATTTTATTTTTGAATTGAATTTTACATTAATTATAGTAAGCTCATATATTAAGTTTATAGTCAATATGGAGTTTAAGTATGTGTATAGTTGTTCTAAAATTATGAATAAGTATATTTGTTAACAATTTTGAATGTTGATATTTATTGATATTATTGATTCATTGAAAGCTGATGTTAGAGGTGAAAATATATTAACTTATGTTGAATTGTAATATTGTAATTAATATTTACAAACAATATAAAAACTATATTTTATGATTTTGAGAAGAACGGTGAGCAGTAAGAGAGGAATTGTCTAAAAGCGGAGTAATAGTTTATATATGTAGCGAGAAAACAAGAGGTAATTGAACAAGTTTTGAGTTATAGGATATGTGGAAATGATATGATATTATTAGACTTTAATCATTATTAGTTAATTTAATTGTGAAGCAAAATCTAAGAAGTCTACTTTACCAAGAATTGTTAGACATCTAGATGGAATTCTCAAGAGAAATCTGATCATTTATCCAATCCTTTCGAATTATAAAATGTGATTGAGTTCTATCCCCTCCCCCTTGAGGAAGACCAAAGACGCTTTGATCAATTTATCATTAATTATTATTTTATATTTTATTATAATTATTAGATTATTTAAAGTGTTATAATTATAATTTGTATAAAAATAACTACTATTCTAATAAATCTGCACAAATATTAACAAGTAATGAAGAATAATTTAAAAGATTATATATTATAATTTATAATTTAATTATAATTATAATTATAAATAAAATAATTAATTATTATTAAATGTAAATATAATTCAATTAGATAATTATTATATTATATTATATTATTATTATTATTATTTATTATATTATATATTATTTATTATTTGTATTTATTGTTTGATTATGTTATTATTATTATTATTGTTTGTGCGTGCTTTCGCTCGATCTTAAATGATTGATTTAGAGTGAAAAAGTTGTTAATGAATTATATGTTAAAAAACGTTAGGATGAAAAGCCTTATGTAATTAAATAAAAGATAATACACGTATTAACGTGAATTATTATTATATCGAATATTTTAGGATTTGGATAATAATAAAATTAATAAAGCATTATTATTATATATATTATTATATTATATTATGTTTATTATCCTGTAGTGTACAGAGAGTGGACACATTCACTTGAGCCTTCTCAGAATACCTTGTAAGAGTAAAGACTTATAAATGCAGTATTTATTCACCTAAACCTCCTATAAAACTTTTTTTCACATGAGTCTTTTTGAAAGTCTCTGAGAATAAATAGTTATCATAATGTAAGCTTTGATATTCTAAAATTTTGGGTTAATTTTTAAATGATACAGACATTTCACTTGAAATCTTAGCTGATAAACTTGAATTAGAAATAGGGGTAGAAGCATTAGATAATGCTCGTTGAGAATTGGCAGATGAATCTCAGGATTCTTAAAAATACAACAATCGCTCAAATTAAATTGAAACAATATAATGAATTAAGAGAAAATATGAATGGATATCTAAAATAAGACCAAATGACCGTGTAAGTAATGCAGGTAGTATAAAATCAAATAAATCCAGAGTTAAGTCAGGTTCAGTATCATATTCTTTGGCATAGGAGATAAAGAGAAAAAGTCTAAAGTGAAAGCAAAACAAGAGTATTTGGCTAAAAAGTGAGAATTAGAAGGAAGAATAGAAAAATTAAACGTGAATCATAATAACAGTTGTATAAAAATATAGAACAAAGCTTGGTAGAAATAAAAAAAGTTAGGAGACCTTTTTCTAGTATTGGTGATAAATTTGTTTAGATTAGTTTAAAGATTTTATTCCAGCATTTAGAACTAATGCAGAGAGTAGGTGTTCTGAAGAAAGAAACAACCCGTATATTTTTATAAAAAAAATATACTAAAGGTCAATGAGAATAAATTGTAAGAAGTTGTTTACATCTAGATTAGAATAAAACATAAAAAAGCATTAGATTTATTAGCGCAAGATTTTGGTAATGAAAAAATTGTTGCAGATACCAATTTTGAGAAAACTTCAATATTGTGCTGACATTGAAAGTGAAGATAGAAAAGCTGTAAGAGATTTTTACATATTTTTAATGCTAACACTGAAGCAAACAAAGGAGTTAATTCAAAAATAACTTCTGAGCAGAAGATAAATATTGAAAGAAACATGCTTTCAGATGTAACAAAAAGGTAACACTTGGAAAAAGCCTTCATTGATGAAAGTAAACCTATATAATGGGTTTTGTAAATTTTACAGCCAATTATAATAATATTACCAAAATGATTTTGAAATTTTTAATAATAAAATAAATTATAACTTGATAAATAAGGAGAAGACAAGTGATAAGTTGTTGGAAAGGTACCTTAGGAAAAGGTGCCAATTGCCATAAGAATAATCTGAAGTTGTTTCTCGTATGAAAAAATTGGAAAATTCCTTACTTTATACAGAGTCTGCTAAATTGTAATGTTGAAAAATTTAAGCAAAAGACTACGCTAATTTTAGAAGTTTAAATTTTTTGTATTAAAAACAAGTGTTTTCGACAACTAATGAAATATTTCATATATAAAAAACAAATATTGAAATTATCATTAAAAAACGTCAATTCAAGAGACCTAAAACTATTTTAAAATTCACTTTTCTGCTTTTTGACAATTGCATCAATATAACAACCATTATGTTTTCCAATGCTAAATATTCCGGTTACAAACTGGCATTGTATATGCTTTACCAAAATAAGTTTCAAATGTGTTGGAAAATTTAAATGAAATCTTACTTTAAGAGTTCTAAATTTGTAATGCTTGTGAAAATTTAAGAAAAAGCGTAATTTTAGAAGTTAAGTTTTTTTATTAAAACAGGTTTTCACAACTAATGAAATATTTGGTATATAAAAACGAAAGCGAGAATCGTTTAAAAAAACAATTGAAGGACATGATAACGGTAGTGATCCTTAAATTCGCTTTTCTGCTATGAAATTGCATTCAATGAAACACATATTTTTATATTTTATTTTTTCAAAATGGCTGGAAAAATCCCGTTAAAAAGCTGCAATTTTTAGATTTACCAAATATTTCGAATGTTGAAATTTAGGAAAAAATTATTACTAATATTATCTCTACATTGGCAAAGTTCATAATTAAAGAAAAAGGCGTCACTATAGACTTTAATATTTTTTATTAAAAAACAAGGTTTCACAACTAAATGAATATATATTGGTATATAAAAACAAATATTGAAATTGCATAAAAGTTAAAAGAAACAAAAAGCAATACCGCGAAGAGAAAGACAACCTGAGAAATCAGACCGAGGTTCAGCAGTTTGAAAGCCAGTTTTTCGAAATGCTGAAATTGCATAAGGAAAATGTAAGCGAGTTTCGAGCACTACCAAGAATTTCAAATTGTTGAAATTTAGAAAAATGCGTTATTTGAAGAGTTCTGATTACCTATCTGTGAACTGGGGGAAAATCATAAGAAAAAGGGCTCAAAGGCGTCAATTTTAAAGTTAAAAATTTTTATTAAAAAAGTTTCACAACTAATGAATAAATAATTTTAGGTTATAATAAATAATATTTTAATTATCAGAAAAAAATCTCAAAAATTTAAACAATAAAACTATTTAATAAAAATATCACTTTTCTAGCTTATTTTCGAGAATTGCATTTCAAAATGAAAACATATATTTTTCAAAATGCATAAAACAATTAAATCGAAAAAAAAAACCTATTATTTTGAAGTTATTATTTTTGTGTATATTTTCATTAATATGTTAAGTTTTAAGTTAAGAATATAAAATAAGCTCCACAAAAGTGTATAATGTGACAAAATTTAAGAAAAAGAGGTAATGAGTATATGTATTGTCTAAGAATTCTTTATATTGTTATAAACTTAAGTTTTACACAGCTAATGAAGAATGTTGTATATAATAAACAAAAAATTTAAATTTACATTATGAAAAGACAATGTGTAGTAATATTTAAGACACTCAAAACTATTAATAAATATTCACTTTTTCTTGCTTTTGAAACATTACTC
Organism: Trachelipus rathkii; assembly: GCA_015478945.1. Classification (NCBI taxonomy): domain Eukaryota; kingdom Metazoa; phylum Arthropoda; class Malacostraca; order Isopoda; family Trachelipodidae; genus Trachelipus; species Trachelipus rathkii. The sequence goes on from JABUQX010086472.1 coordinate 118,368, forward strand.
TCTTTCATAATTTATAAATTTATTATTTTTCAAAAGGCGTGAAAATACCGTTAAAACTCAATTTACAGATTTACCAAAATATAATTCAAAAATGTTGACATTAGGAAAAAAATCGTACTTTTAGAGTTCTAATTTAATGTGAAACTTTAAGAAAACGCGTAATTTACGACTTAAATTTTCTTTGATTAAAACAGTTGTCACAACTAATAAATATTCGGATACAAAAAACAAAATATTGAGATTGCAGTTAAAGAACGTCAATTTAAGACAGCTCTAAAATACTAATTGACATAGAATTTCACGTTTCTGACCTTTTTAAATTTCAATTTCAATGTGGAAAACATGATTTTCTTTCACAAGCTGAAGAGCCCTTAAACCTCAATTTTAAGACTTTTACCAAATAAATTTCAGACATGTTGAAATTTAGGAAAAAATCCGTACTTTTTAAGCAAGATTCTAAATTCGTTAACTGTGAAAAATTTAAGAAAAAGGCGTAATTTTAGAAGTTAAATTTTTTTATTCAAACAGGTTTTCACAAATATAATGAAAATATTTTTATTAAAAAAAAATAGATTAATTTCATTAAAAAACGTCAATTAAAAACCCCTAAACATATTAATAAATTCGCTTTTCTGCTTTTGAATTTGCATTTCTGGAACACACTTATTTATTTATTTCAAATGCGTGAAAAGAACAATGAAACAAACTCAATTTTAAGATTTACCAAATTAATTTCAAATTTGAAAGCTTTAGGGATAAAAAATTTACGACTTTAAGACGTGTCTAAATTGTGTAATGTGAAAATTTAAGGAAAACAGCGTTAATTATTTTTTAGAATTATATAAATTTTTACTATCTATAACATGTTATCACCGAAAGAAGTTGAAAAATTTAATATGATAGAAAATCATGAAAATTAAATTAAAAAAATAACCGGTTAAATTCAAATATTTTCTAAAAACTAATTAATATAAATTCTACTTTTCAGCTTTTGAATAATTGCAATCTTCAATGAAACATATTAATTTTTAAGCAATGACTTCTATTTTGCTTAGTTTTACACTCAAATTTTAAAAATCTATCCAATATATTAATACTATGTTTAACCTTTTAGGAAAAAATCGATACTTTTAAGAGTTTGCTAATTTGTAACTGTTGGCGAAAATATTTAGGCAAAACAGCGCTCACGTAATTTTTAGACAGGTTTAAAAACGTTTTATTTTATAAAATAACAGGTTTACACAACCTAATGAAGTAACTTATTACATCAAGGTAGTATATAAAACGAAATAAATTGAAACTTTCATCGTAATAAAAAACAGTTCAAATTTAAAACACCTACACAACTTAAGGTTAATTAAAATTCCACTTTATCTTGCTTTTGTAACATACGCATTTCAACTGAAACACGATTCATGTGATTATTTCAAATGCTTTGAAAATACCCTTAAACGAACTCAATTATAGCATATTACCACAATAATATTCAAGTAAATTGAGATCTTAATTAAAAATCACATAACTTTAAAGCTGACTTAATGTATTAGCTATGAAGAATTTTTAGATTCCGCAACACACATTCAAAGCCAGGAGATCCAGGACGTAATTTGTACGATCATTTTGCATATTCTTTACTTAATGTATATCTTGTTTTATTATATAAAGTATTTTATGGTATAATATTAATAAAAAACTAATTATTGAAATTTCAATAAGTAAAACGTCAAGTATAGAGTACACACTAAAGTAGCGTTAATTGTTAAGTTCGATTTATGCTGCTTTTAAAATTGTTAATTTCAATGAGAAACTACATTATTTTTTCATAAATGCTGAATAATCCGTTAAACGTAAACTCAATTTTATAGTGTTCCGGAGCTCCATATTCCCTGTCTGTATTATATCGATAACTATTTATTCCAAAGATAGGTTAATAAATGTTTTAAGAGAAAAACACATTTTTTACTAAAAAAAAATGGTAGCAATTTCAAGACCATTTGGAAAGTTATGATTTATTTAAAACTGCGAATGCTTTGAAACTAAGTATAAATAACATTAATGTTTGCTTAACAAATATGAAATATTCATTAAATACTCTATTTAACACACCATAAAAACTATTAATAACGTACTTACTTTTCCACGGAATCATCATCATCGTTTATAGGAAGGAACTTTAATCATTTTAAGGTGAAGATTTAATCTATAAATATTATAAAATAATACTATTCAATTTTTAAGAGATTTACCAAAAATAAAAAGATGTCAATAATGTTGAAATTTAGTGAGAATAAAAAATATAATCGATACTATTTAGAGTTCTAAAATCGTATAATGTGGAAAAATTTAAAGAGATAAAGTACGTAATTTTAGAACTTTCGAAAAGCCCCATTTTCCAAACAGGGTTTTCACCAAACTAATGAAAATTATTGTTTTATGACAAAACATTTACTCTGATAATTTTATTAAAAAAACGTCAATTCAGACACCTAAAACTATTTAATATAATTCCTCATTTTCTGTTTTTCATTGACTATTTCAAATAGAAAATACATTAATTTTATTAAAATGCCTTTTAAAATGTCCTGATTTTAAATTAAACGATTACAATTTTAGAATTACCAATATTTCAAATGTTGAAATTAGGAAAAAAATCGACGTGAGTTCTAAGTTGTAAGTTTGAAAGTAGGCAAAAGCGTTAATTTTAGAAGTGTTAAAATTTAATTAAACACGGTTATTACATCTATTAGAAAATTGGTTAATCTAAAAAACAAATTGAAATTTCATAAAAAACATCATTTAACGACACCACAAAAATAATTATAAATAATATTCCTCTTATTCGCTTTGTCAATAGTCATTCTAATGAATCAGACAAATTATTTATTTATCCATAAATGCTGAAAAGCGTATTGTATTAAGACGCTAAATATAAGATTATACAAATTAAATTTCAAATGTTGGAATATAGGAAAAAATCGTACTTTGTAGAGTTCTAAATTTATGTATATTTGTGAAAAATTTAAGAAAAGCGTAATTAAAGTAATTTTTTTATAAAACAAGCTGTTATAATTCTTGTATATGAATAAAATAAAATATTTTTCGACAATCATTAAAAACACGTCAACGTAACAATATCCTACAAACTATTTATAATAAATCACTATTTCTAACTTTTTGAAATTGCATTTCAATGAACTAATATTTTTTCAAATGCCTGAAAATACCGTTAAAAACTCACATTTAAGATTTACCAAAATTTTATTTTATTACCATGCTTAAATTAGAAATAAAAATCGTGAACTCTTCTAAGTAGTTACCCCCTAAATTCTTGTGGAAAGGTGCTTTGTAAAATATTAGAAAGTTAATTTTTTATATAGTAATATCAGGATTTTCATAAATTATATAATAAAGAATAATGAACTATAAAATTATTTAAATGTTATATAAAAACCAAATATTGAAATTTTAATTATAAAAATACGTCAATTTAAGACACTTAAATAACTAATTAATATAATTCACTTTTACTTTTAAAAATAGGTATATTAACATTATTTTTCAAATGTAAATACCCAATTTAAATGAATTTCTTAAAATTTAACCAAATAATTTCAAATGGTTGAAATTTAGGAAAAATCGACTTTATTAAAAGTTCAAAATTTATTGCTTAATGTAATATAAATTTAAAGAAATAATTGCATTATTTATTAGTAAAGTATTTAAAAATTCTTTTTAGTTATAGGCAGGGTTTCACAACTAATGAATATTTGGTTATAAAACAAATATTGAAATTTCGATATAAAACGTCAATATTTAGGACACCTAAAATATAGATGATTCAAAGTAAAAGTTTAACTTTTCTACTTTTTGCAAAAATATTCTAATAAATTAGAAATCATTAATTTTTCAAATGCTGGAAACTGCCAACCATGTTTAAAAGACTCAATATTATATATAAATATTAGTGTTTACAATAATTAAATTCAATAATGTTTATGTAAAATTAATAAGGAAAAATACGAGATGTTAACTTATATATATATTCTTAATAAATATTATATATGTAATATATATACAAATATATATATATAAAGAATACTAAATTTTATATATAAAAAATTTTTGTATTACTATGAAAGAAACACTAGTTTTTTTAACAAGGATCTTCATATCCTTGGAATTTGCTTGTTCAGGTATAATATGATGAGAAAATAAAAAATTTAAAAATATGTTCTTTAAAATAAAAACGTTCAATTAAAGACACCCCAATTGGTGTGATAGTAAGTTTTACTGACTTTTTTATAAGAAATTTAACATACTAAAATTATTTCTGATATATATTATCATTATTTTATTATACTATACATACTGAAAATCCCGTAAAAAATCAATTTTTTAAAAAATACCAAAATAATTTCAAATGATTTGAATTAGGAAAAATCGTTAACTTATTAAGAGTTATAAAAGTATATAGTAATGTGTGAAATTAAGAAAAAAAGTACGTTGATTTGCTAGAAGTAATAATAATTTATTCATATTAATTAAACAGGTAATTTCAAACTAATGAAACTATTTGGTATAATACAAAAAAGATAGTGGTGAAAATAAAATAAAAGAAACGTCAATTATAATATAATGAAACACGGTAAAATATTATTATAAATACGATTTAAGAAACTTTTCTGCGGTGATAATCAATAAAAACTTCATTTTGCCTCATTAGAAATATTCTATGTTTGAAAAACTCTAATATTGTTAAACGAACTTTACCCATAAAAAAATTTAATTAACATAATTCTTTCGATAGATATCTTAAATGCATGAAAAAATGCGTTAACTTTTTATTAGTAGTTGTTCTAATTACGCTTGTATAAAATGGTGCAAAAATCTCTGTACTCAAAAATATAAAATGGGCGTTTTATTATTAACATCACGTTTTATATAAATCTCTTTTTAAAATAATACAGTGATGTTTTTATATTTACCAACAAAACTACATTGACTACAATTATTTGTGTTATAAAAGAAAAAAGATTAAATAAGTTCCCGTTTAAAAAAAAACTTTGCCAATTTAAGACACAATAAAACTATTATTAAATGTTGACTTCTCCTTTCTGCTTTTGAAATTGCATTTTCTAATGAAACAAACATGATATTTTTTTTTCAAATCGAATATTACTAAGATTATTTAGTTAAATCATTGACCTTTTTGAAATTGATTGGTGCATTTCTTAGATACTTAGGAAAATAATAATATGGCAAAGGAACTCCATATGCTACACCTTTACCATATATATCAGGGCTAATATATAAATCGTAATTTATTTTAAGAGAGTTTCTTTATATAATTTATATATAAATGTTTAAAAATTTATAGGTTAATATTAAAAGCATAATCATAGTTAGATCCCCCGTAATAATTAATAAACACATTTTTTTGATAATTAAATAATTATTTGAGTTCGGTTATAATTAATTGACTAACTGATCGATTAAATAGATAATAACATATATAATAATGTATCGCATTAATTATATTCTTGGTCAGAAATTAATAAGATAACACTAGCTTAAGAAACAATAATATTTAATTATATAGATTCTGAACAAAGATTTAGATGACCGCAAATTAAATGATCGTTTTTCCACGTGAACTTAAATCAATATTATTTATATATAGGCATATATTAATAAATACCCAGTATAAATAACTCCACTATTTTAATAAGGAATGTTATCACAATCAGGATACAATTTACAATGAAAGTTTAGAATTAGGTTAAAAACTAACTTACGGTAACCTATTAAATAAGTTCTAACTATAGAGTGGAGTGAGAAAAACTTATAGAAAACGATTAATTTAAGAAATCATGACGTATAAAAATTTAATATTATAATAAAACTAATATTAATAAAAACAATGTATATAGAATGAATATTATTTAGTAGAATGGATTAAACAAAATATATATAAAATTTCCATTAAATAAAAGTCTAGAACATTAGAAATACAAAAAAATATCCTCATAAAACACAACGAATAAATTATAATAACATAATATATACTCCAAACCCTATATCGTCAAAAAGCACCTTATGTTAAAAGACAAGAAGAATAAGCACATATCTGAGACACTAGTACAAATAGAAAACCATTAATATTATATTATTATCAAATAGCCTAGAAAATAACACAGATCATGATAAACTCATATATTAAAGAATTTAACAATTCTGAAATCAAATTAGTTGAAAAAAATTTAACGTGGATAAATTATCGCTAACTTTAAGTAGATTATTACTAACTACTTATTATGTAAAAATAAAGATTAGTAGATAGAAATAGTACCTAACGTTATACTAAGAGAAAATTATATAGAGAAAAAGCAAGAGGGATGTCGAGGGCTGCTCTAAGCCCTTACTTGAATTCCATGTATCAGGAATCAAGCATTAATTAAAGTATTTTTTTACCTAGAAACGTATAGCCATTGTTAAATTTTTTTGTGTGTGTAATAGAGACAGGATTTATCCTAGTGAACTGAATAGAGGTTGAATAAAAAAATAAATTTTCTAATATTACTTAACTCATATTTAAAAATCAAAACGAAAAAACTTTTATCTAATTATAAATTAATTACAATATAAGATAATTAAAATAGATCAAATATTATAAACAAAATGAATAAAAACCATATATATATAGAAAAAAACTCAAATTAATAATTATTAACAAAGTTACTCACTTTGTAATCCTTTTGTATAATTTTTAAATAAAAAATTGTATTCCGTCCAAAAATTTTCAGAATAATGTTGAAGTAATTTAAGCACATTGAATTACTTTTTTACTAAAACTACGAGCAAGATTATTTATTGAAGAAGTTAAAAGAAATAACACTGTTTTAAAAATCATAAATATTATTATTAAGATAAATGTTCACACACACACAAATCAAATGTTCACAGAATGAGAAAATTAATTATTGAAAGTTATTTAACACAGGAGGAAAATAAAAATCACAGTGGACGTCTCTTTCGTTCATTTGTTATGTAAATGAATTATCTAATACTTAAAATATTATAAGTTTGTAATCGTTTAAGAAACAATTATAAAGTTTGGAAAAGAAGGCGCAGGTAGACTTATTAAGTAGAGAGTAATAAAAATATAATATTATTAATTATCATATCTAAGAGATTTAAAGCTTTTGATAATAGAGAAAAAACTATAAATGGATGAATATAATAATCTTAGAGCTATATTTAATAAAAAATAATATAAAGTAGTATTACCTAACAACTATTTTTATGACAATTTTAAAATAGAAAGTATTAAAGTAATTACTAAACATTCGTTGTCTCAATTGTAAATTTTGAAAAATGGTTTAATGCGATCTAAACAAGGAAAAAATCATATATATAATAAATTGCGCACTTTTATCAAGTTTTCCTTTTAGAAAACAAAAAATTATTTCTTCATTATAGACATATACTACCTTACCAGTATATCAAAAATGATTTAGCTGTGTATATTTTATATTTAATCGAAAGACTAATATGTAGAGTCTTCTACATGGAAGTGTGACACGTATTTTTAATGATAACCAAAAATTAATCCAAATATTTGCTATTTATACTTAACACTCCTATCTAGATTAATCGAAATAAATAGATTATTATTGTGTAAAATGCTAACATCTTTGCTATTTAAAATATAACAAAAAAAGAATTTATATTATATGACCTATACTAATGAATGATCTAACTCCGAAAACAGGTATTTTATAATGATTCTCATAAATTATATATTTATATAGGCACAGCAGTAACAAAACAATTAAGTGACATTCTGAACAATAGATCACTTCTCTATCTCATATAATTAAATAATGAAGTAGATGATCTACATATAATTTGTATAAATATTTTAATATTATAAGATAGTTTATTTAATAATTTTTTCATTCTACCAGTATATATATCTAATGAAATATAATATATATATAAGAGCGTAATTGCCTGTATGTATATGATAAGTTAGATATATAACAATATAATTTTGTGTTATATATTTTTTCAATACAAATACAGAGAAATTTTTCCATTTATCTAAACATCTATTTAATAAATACCAGAGGTTGTTAAAAATATATTATCTGACAGATGTTTTGTATAAAGATACTCTCTATCAACAATATTACCTATATGTTAATATAATTTTTGATAATCGGAACAAAAATGGGAAGAGTATAAAAGTGATGATATGCCTCGACGATATACCTATATATACACCTAAATCATTAATTAATACAGAATCTCTTTCTGCTATATCCAATCTACATGATACTTTTCCTGTT
>JABUQX010086473.1:22500-35459 GCA_015478945.1 Trachelipus rathkii
TTCTAGGTGAATAGGGTTCTTAAACTGAAACTTAGAAGAGATGAAGGCACATCCATGCGGGATAGTAAAGACATAGTCATAGACATGCTGTATAGAGTTGGGTTTCTCACATGCAATCGAAGCCCTAGTTTTTTCTGAAAAAGAAATAAGGGTGAAATGTCCTAAAGTGACAGTATAAGGTTCTACAGACTTGTATTCTACGATAGGGCAGTGTGAAAAGTCATTAGTGAAATTCAAGATTAAAGACAGTAAACAAGACTGATCATCAATGGAAGCAAACACTTGGGACTGAGGGCAAACTGCTAATTGACCTAAATGTCTACAAAGATCGTGTGCTGATTCTTTAAGGTAAGTGTATTTCCGATTACCGTAATTCACAAAGAAGTAATTATTTGGGTCGTTGTACATGACTCGAACTAGTGATCTGTTTAAAGGAAGGTGGGTAGGAAAAGATATAAGTTTGTATGAGACGAATTTCTCTATTGAGATAAAAGGAATTAGAGTGATTAGTTCATAGGGGCTAGCGTCAGATTGGATAGTCCAAGAGTAAGTTAGAAAGGTTTGATATGTTTTTGTTTCTAGAGGAATGACTGTGTGTAGTTTAGTTTCTTTGTTCATTTCTAGTACAAAAGGTAATAAGAAGATGGGAGAAAAAAGTTGTGAATTTGTTATTTTGTTTTTGGCAAGTTGGAGTGAATTTATCACCAATTGGTGGATTTGGTGTATATTCTGAACTGTCTGTTCAATTAGATTTATTAATGCCCGGATACTGCCCATCTGATTTATTATATTGTGCGTTGCACTTAAGCTACTTTGAAATTCTATTAATTTTTGTAAGCTATCCCTAAAATTTATTAAAGTACGAGTATTCGCTTTCAATTGTTCTTTTAATTCAGTAATCAATAAGTTTGAGGTAGAGGCATAATTACCTAAGATGTTGATCTTCTTTCGAAGTAGTTTCACCTGTTTGTCGGTGGCCGTACCAAAGAATGTTGAGGACGTCTCCGCCAAAATCAAAAGCGGCTCGCTTCTTTTTTGATCGTGCTGAGATCCAAGGCAGTTCACTTACTTCGTTCAGTTTCTGGGCTAGTACTTTTACTCGAATGGTCATAAGTTTAAACTCCCATTGGTGAGCCCTTTGATGTGTTGAAACATTTAGAAACATGGTTTCGAACGATGGTAGAAATGATTCTTTGACGTTGGTTACCAGTTTAGTCGTCTTGATGATAGTTTCTTTAATGTCTGAGGGACATTCTAAAGAGATAACTAGATCGAGGTATCCTTCTATGAAGTTGACTTCTCCTGTACGATATAGAACTAAACCAGGTAGAATCTTTGTTTCTTCTTTTTCATTTATGAGATTGCTGTGGCCTGTTGATACGATGATGAGTAGCAACAAAGCTGGTATTCCAAAATTCATTTCTGAAATATTTATACTTTATACTTTTCTTGTTATGTTGAATTATAAGGTCGCCTAATTATGTTTAATAATTATTTTAAAATTAATTGGTTAGTTAAAGCGTTCGCGTTTTATTAACTAAACTAAATGATTTCTTAACTATAATCGAGTTAGTTGACTTAAAATCTAAATGTAGGAGTTTTTAAACTCAACGTTATATACTATTTAATACTTAGTTGTTTACTTACTAGTTAGTTTTATTACTTACTTACTTACTAGTTGATTTTTTATTAGTTGCTTACTTACTAATTTAGTTTTAGTGGTTTTAATATTAATTTAGTTTTATATTACTTACTTACTTACTCGTTACTTATTTTTTTTTGTTTTCTTAATAGAAAAGTTTTTTGGATTTTCTATTTTGTATTTTTTATTTTTTGTATTAAAAATCGCTGTCCCCCCCCTTATTCTGAGAGTGAAACATATTTTTAAAAGGTTTCTTTATAAAAAAAATGAGTAAAAACTAGTGTTGAATTAATCTATTCTAAGATCTATCGAAACTACATCTAAATTCTAAGATTAGAGTTCTTATGAATATGTATTAATCCCGACTAATTTTCTTAAAATTTAAGAATATATACTAATCCAAGCTAATTTTCTTAAATTTATGACGATCGTCACCTAATCCAGTCTAATGGTTTTCCTAATCCACTAATCCAGTCTAATATTTTCCTAATCCACTAATTGTTTCTTAACTAAAAAATTTTTTTAGTACAGACGCAAAGCGAAATGTACTCTTATCCTAATCTTAAAATTAAGAGTATCCTTCTTAGACTAGCAGAATAAGAAGAATTCATCCTACAAACTAAAAGAGTTTTCTCTTAAATCTAGGAATATACAAAGTATATACAAAATTGGGATGAACTAGTAACCAGGAGGCAAATACCAAGTCTGCCCTCCACGGACTGTGGTGTTCAAATCCAATTTGACAGGTGGAGGCTGGACAGGAGTCTTCGCTGTAGTCTCCGTGTTGTCACTAGCCTCGGGTTGTTGCTGTAAAGCTTGTTCCTTCATCCTCGTTTGACTTCGGGTAACTCGGGGTGTAGAATCTCTAGGACCAGTGAACAGATTATGGGGCCGGTAAGACGGGTCCTGTTTTCTGTTATCTGGGATGAACTCCTTAGGAGATGAATCTACGACTGGGGGAATGGGAAAACGGCCATCTTTCACTGGGGAATTTGTTCTCGGAGGAGCTCCACCATAGGCTCCATACACCTCACCTTCGTGTGCTGGTGGCTCCTGAGAAGTTTCTTGAACAGGGTTTTCTAGGGAAATCTCTTGCTGTATTGGGGATAAAGATGGTCTAAACTCTTTTCTCCGAACCGCAGGGTTGGAGGGGGTTTTCGGGAAGTCAATCTTGGGAGTGGAACACTTAAATTCACTGTCTGGACGTGCTCTTCCGACGACTACATCGCTGTATCTCCTTCTTTCTACAATCTCATCGCTAAATCTTCTTTCTTCCACGGGTTTACTTTCTCTTACGGGTTCCACCGGGGTCGGTTGTTGCACGGGAGTCGGATGGCTCCAATAAGTTGTACTACTCGGTACCGGCTGAGGTGGGGGGATAGAGTAAGAGTTGTAGTATTCTTGCTGAGATTGTGGGGGATGGGGAGTTGGAAAATAGCTGTGTCCGGACTGAATTTGTGGCGTTATGGGAATTTGGAAAGAATATTGGGAAGACACTTGATCTGTGGGAGGAGAAATTTCTTCCACTTCATCTACTTCTTCTATTTCTTCGTCTCCTTCTTCTTCTTCTTCCTCTTCTCCTCTTCCTTCTTCTTCTTCCTCCTCTTTTCCTTCTTCTTCTTCTTTCTCAGAAGAGACTCCTGGGTCGCTTCTCTGTTGTCTTTCCTCAATTCTTTCCCTTTTTTGTTCTTTGGAGCTTAACATTTCTTTCACCGCATGGGGATTCCAAACTTCATCGTTCATAAAGTCAAAATGTGACTCGGTGAACTTTTCTGCCGGGATCACCTTGGCGTTGTCCACATGGACAGGGAAGGTTCGGCCTGAATCTAAACAATACACCATCAGTTTATTTGGTCCTCTCAAACATTGGACAATGTATGGCCCTTCAAACTTGGGACATAACTTAGAACTTTGATGGGGTGGTTTGACTGCTCTAATGAAAACATAATCTCCTATTTTAAACTCTCTTTGCTTGGCCCTTCTATGTTGTTGCTCCAAAGTTTTTGTGGTTTCCGCTTCTAACTTCTCTCTGGCCAAATCTCTTATATAATCGATCCTCTCTACTATCGTATCTACTTCGTCCGAAATGAATCTCATTTTCTCTGACTTATTTACAAAGGGTGATACATAATCAGGCATCTCGTAAGGGAGCCTCTTTATGTAACCATGTAACAGGAAGTGGGGTGAAGACCCTATAGATCGATTATACGCGGAATTGATAGCGATTTGGGCAAAGCTCAGGTATTTATCCCAATCTCGGTGGTTTGCATTCACGTAGTGTCGCAAGAAAGATTCAATATCAGCATTTATTCTTTCTACAACACCATTTTGGGATGCTTTGTAAGGCAAAATTTCTATCTTCTTTATCCTCCACGCCTTACATAGGTCCTTAAACACCTGGCTCGTAAATTCCAAGGCATTGTCAGAGACAAGCAGTTGAGGAGCACTATGTCTACATATGACCCTCTCTGCAAGCTCTAAGCACATTCCTCAACTCGTACTAGTCTTGCAAAGGCACCTAATTGACATATCGTGTCAAACGTCCGCGAAATACAAGATGTATTGGCTCCTGACTCCGTACAAGCTGGCAATTTTCCAATACTGTCAACATGAACGCGTGAAAAAGGGGTGTACGGCAGTGGCCATCGATTGATCTCTGCTACAGGGGGTCTAGGACCCTTAGTTCTAGCGCAAGACACACATTGACTACAGTATTCTTTAACTAACTTTTGAATACCAGGAAAATAGTATTTTTCCTCTCCCCTACTCTCTTTTCAGTTCTTTGCTGACCCCGTGGCCGCTAGCTAGTGAAGCGTGGCACTGGTCTATCAAAACTGTAATCATACCTATCCGGAACATGTACAAGATAAGGTTTTGCTTCCACAGCGTAATGTAAGATGCCTTTTATTAAGATGTGGGGGTGTGTTCTGTGATTCTTTTCGGCCCATTTTACCAATTTTCCTACACGGGGACATTTCTTTTGTTCTTTGATGAAATTTTCCCGACTCAAAGCGAAATCTATTCGAGGGAACTTTTCTGTTGTTTCTGCTTTCTCTGCTTTCTCTGTTTTCCCTGTTTTCGCTATTTCTTTGACCAGGAACACATTAGATGCTGGATGCCTACTCAGATAGTCTGGGGCAACATTGTTCTTTCCTTTTTTGTACACTATGGTGGGTGAGAAACTGTTTACTAAGAGATTCCATCTAGCTAATCGGCCGGTCTGCTGTTTATTTCGAAAAATAAAGCAGAGAGGTTGGTTGTCAGTGATGATTGTGACCTTATAGCCGAAGATGGTGTTCCTAAACTTTTGCAAGCAGAACACCACGGCTAAACACTCCTTTTCGATCGTATCATAATTTAACTCACTGCCCCTGAGTGTCCGGGACACGAAAGATAAGGGTTTCTCTTTCCCTTCATCTGTCAGTTGGTACAACACTCCCCCTATCCCGTAATTACTAGCGTCGGTGTTCACGAAGAATTCCTTGCGGTAATCAGGGAAAGTTAGTTGTGGCTGCACCACTAGTTTCTCTTTCAAAGTGTCGAAAGCTTGTTGTTGTTTTATCGTCCAAAGGAAAGGGACACCTTTCTTTATCAGATCATACAAAGGTTGTGCTACTGCGGCAAAGTCCTTTATGAGGAAGCGAAAATAAGAGAAGAAACCAAGTAAACTCTGTGTTTCCTTCACATTTGTAGGAGGGACGAAACTTTTCATTGTTTCTACTTTGGCCGGATCTGGGCTAATTCCATCTCTTCCTATCTTGAATCCTAGGTACAAAACAGCTGATTGTAGGAAACTACATTTTGATAATTTTATTCTCAGCTTATTTTCTCTGAAAGCAGCGAGCACTTTTCTCAAATTTTCAAAGTGTTCCGCCACGTCCCTGCCCAGGATCAATACGTCGTCTAGATAGACTTGTGCTACAGGCCCTAAAAGGTGGTTTAAGGCCATGGTCATCGTGCGGGCATAGATGCTTGGGGCGTTCTTATGGCCGAACATCAAACGAGTGGGGACCCATAGGCCTTTCCTCGTTCTAAACGCCATCAGCTTTTGCGTCTCCTCTTCTATCTCTAGGGCGTTGTAGGCATCTAGTAAATCTACGGATGCAAACACCGTACCCCCTAGGGATGTAAAAATCTCGTCGATTGAAGGCAGAGGAAACACGTCCTGAATGCTATGGGAGTTGAGGTACCTGTAATCCAGACACACCCTAGGCTTTGAACTGTTCTTTTTAGCCACCACCAGTAACGGAGACGAGTGGGGGCTGTACCCTGCTTTGATGTACCCCTTTTTCAATGCAGACTCGGTGAAATCATCGATGTCCTGCAAGTACCGGTGCGGTAATCTGTATTGTTTACGAAAAATGACTTTCGGGGCATCGGGTAACAGCTCAATCTTAAATTTCTGAAGCGGACAGACTGGGACAGCATCATCATCTAGTGCCAATACATCATGGTAGTCCATGAGGAGCTCTAGTAATTCCTCTAGATACTCTGGCTTTTCGAGAAGACAGTTTTCCGCATCTTCTTTTGACATCTTCTCTTCGATGATTTCTTTGTACACTCGCCTTAACTCTGTCTTCGTAAGACCTTTTGAGCAGGTAGCTACATTGGCAGAAACTGTTCTCTGGTGTCCTCTATCGTCTGTGCTTCTCCTGATTGGTTTGCTAATAATCGGATACCCTTCTCCTAGATCCACACCTTTATTCAGATAAAAGGATTTGTCACTCAAATTTATATAACTGAGGATAATTGTGTTATCCCTCACCGGACTAATGGTGTTAGCCACGTACAATGGTCCTTTGGTGAAAGCTGGTGTCAGTATGCACTTTCGCTCCAGTTCGAAATCATCTTGAGTTTCCGGTCGGAGTTTTAGATATCCGCATGATTGACTAGGCAAAACAATCTTCTCAATTACCTTTAAATTTATCTTAATTTCTTCATCCATCATCAGATGGCCATCTTCTTCATGGTCATCGCTCTCCAAAACTTCCAAATCTTCGGATTTGCCCAAATTTTCTTCCAAATCTGAGGGAGTGTGCTTGAGTTTGGGTCTGGCCCCTCTGGAATCAGCGCTGCGATGAGTGAGGGGTGGGTTCATGACGCCCACCTTGTTCCTTTTCATCTGGTCTGGCTCCCCTTGAGCTTTTCCTTTCAAGACAATTTCCCTATCTCTTTTTTCATTTTTAGGCACTTGCTGCCTATTCGAAGTTCGAACTGAAGAGGCTGTCTCTCCCCCCTGGGATACAGACAGATCGACCTTCCGATAGGAACGAGGTTTAACCGCGGCGTTTACGTTATTAACTGACCAGGCGGCCTCTCTATGCGAAAGATGCTTATCCGCGTTGCGTTCGTTTTTAACTGGCAAGGCGGCCTCCCTAGGAAAAAGATGCTTATCCGCAGCACGTGCGGGTGGTTTAGCGAAAATTTGGTTCGAATCCTTGGTTCCCCCCCTTCTAGGCCCTCGGGCCTGGGGTAACTTCTCCTCCTTTTTCTTGAGGTCTCTTATTCTTTTAAGATTCCCATCAGAAAATTCTCTAACCAAATAAATTCCGAGTGGATCGGCAAAGATCGGAACGTCTACCTCTCTATCTTCCTTGATAGACATCTTTGCAGAAAAGAAGTTCAAAGTTATGGGAATGTTAGACAAAACATTGCTACCCAAAAGAATATCCCAGCTATTCTCTCCATCGTTATCACTCACTTGAAAGGTAGTGAGGTAATGTCTTTCATGTAGGCGAAGATATAACTGTATTTCTCCCTTTAATACCGTTGGCTTATTGTTCACCCCCTGTACTACTAAATCGGTTTTACTGAGGGCTACTTTAAAGTTTCCCTCTTTTTCCAATTGTTTGAGCCGTCGGGCTGTGACAATACTAACACTAGATCCGGTGTCAACCAAAACTTTGGTCTTCGCCTCCCTACTACTCATCGATGGAGCAAGATAGACATTCGTGTAAAAGTGTCGTCCCAGCCTAAAAGGTTGCTGTACGACTTCTTTTCTTTTTTCCCTAACTTCCCATCTTTTCGCCCTATCTTTAAACTCTTTTTCACACGTCTCTTCCTTTGCCCTCCTCTAAAAATTTTCATTCTCTATCCTATCCTGAGGATGAGAAAGTTTCTTCTCATACCTCCCATCCAACCATATTCCACTTCTTCATTCACCTCGAAATCTCTTGGCTGGCTCTCTGCCATATATACTCTCGCGTTAGTCTTTACCTTCCCACCTGGAGGCTTGTACCCTTCCTTTTTCTTGGAAAAGGTCCTGGGTCCTCGCTTGTCTGGGTTGTAAGACTCAGGCTTTCTCGCTCTTACCCCTTTTTCCATATCGATCTTGCTATTATATGGAGTGAACATCAGCGGGGTTTCTGGGGTAGGTCTCCAGGGCGGTGCTCCTCTACACTTAGGTTGCGACCCCCTTCGATGGTATGCCATGCATTCTCGGCAGTAGGGCCATTCCCAGCGGCATGCTTGGGACGAGTGGCCCACTGATTCACAAAAGAAACACACAAAGTGTTCTCTCAACTCTTGGGCGGACATCTTCTTTAAGGTGCCCTTAAATCTCGGTGTACCATACCCCGTCTTCACTTCTTCTCTTTTCTTTTGAAAAGTATTACTCGATTTTACCTCATCTCTCCTCCTTTGAGGAGTGTAATTGGGTCTCACCTCCTCCCTTCCTTTCTCCTCATACTTTGGCTTCCATGGTTCCCTGTTGTCCCTGTATGAATTATTAACTCCAATCCTCTGTTTCCCACCCGATTCTTCTTTGGCCAAGAACACCCTAGTGGTGCGGCCCTCATTTGGCCTTCTATACTCATCTTTTAACAAAGCTCCATTTGAAATTTGAGATAACTTTTCTATCAACTCATTTAAGTTCATCTCTGTGTCAAAGACTCTAAGGATCTTCTCTCGTAATCTATCTCCATCTCTTCTTTCATTTACGTTTTGAATGATCTTCCCAGTAACCAATAGGTTTATCTGCCTTGAGTTGAATATTGCTTTATCGTCCAGATCATGAAGGCGGCTCTGGTACTTCGTTAACCGGTCTTTTAATTCTAACACGAAGTCAGTAAAAATTGAATCTCTCTCCCTTCTATATTCTAAAAATTCCAACATTAAGTCGAAAACTGTTTTCTTCTCTTCCGGTTGTAGAAAAATCTTTAACTGGGCGAGAAAGTCTTCTAATCTGGTAAATTTTGAGAAAGAGTTATCTCTGAGCATATATTTTCTGGCTTCGCTATTTTGATCGGATGATATTGCCGACTTTGCAAAAGTGATCTTTTGACTTTCATTTAATGGGCCTAAAGCATCTAGCTTTTCATTCAAAGAAGTAATGAAATCTGGATATAAGATCCCTTTCCATATTCTTGTCTTAAGATGTCTGCCAAATAACTTCAAATTTTCGGGAATCGTTGGAAAAGCGGTGTTAAACATATTCGTTGGGTAATAGGGGGCTCCAATTGGTTGTGGAGGCATATAGGGGTATCCTTGCCATGCTCCGGGGTAAGGAGGGAACTGGTTAGGCATGGTGTAATTGCCAGGTGGCATGCCTGTATAATAGAGAGGTGGGGGCATCGTCCCCGTTGGTAAAAACCCATAATTTGAGGTGTTCTGGCCTGCTGGAGCACTTTCGTTGGTGTTTCCTCCCATAACTCCTCCTGTGAGGATGCTTGGTTGTTGTTGAGCGGCGTTAGGCCCAGCAGGGGTTTGGACCGAGCCTGTGGCTTGGTTCTGGATCGTGGGGGCCCCGTCGGGTCCCCATGGGGAGGTGTTCGGTATTTCTGCACCTTCCCACTTGCTTTCATTGAGGTTGTGAGGTTCGAATCCACCCCAATTTCTACGAACTTTCTTTTTCACAGTAGTGTCAACAGTAGCAGGCTTAAGCTGTAGGTTCAATGTGTTGTCCAACGCAACCGATTTTTGCATATATGGTGGAGTTTCGACCCGTGGGGGAGGGGCTCCCTCCCTTACTACCTGTGATGTCTGGCTAAGAAGAGCGGTGTAGGGGTTCTGACTGGTCCCTGGGTCCAAAGGAGTTAAGATAGGGGTTATCCCTAGGGGATTCTGTCCCCTTTCTTGGGTTACGAGCGTTTCATCTCCGACCCCCCCTCCGTTTGCCTGATTATCATGACCTTCGTCATTGCCATCTCCATTCACTTCGAGATTCTCTTCATCTCTCTCTTCGTCAGCAGCACCCTTATCTCCTAACTCTGAAATGGGTTTCTCCGCCATTTTGTTTTTCCGTATTCACAAAATAATGCACAATATGTCGGTATGACGCTTAACTATCTCTCCTGTATGCTCTCAAACAGCAATGTTAACTAGTGTTGGAACTATAAATGTTGTCTGCGGACCCTCTCGATACTACTATATATATATATATATATTTATATAGAATTTTACTAAATTGCGAAAAATAGTTGTAGGTGGTTCCCAATATTTAACCAATAATATCAAATTGGTGGAAAACTCAACAGAAAAAATGCTGTCCGCAGATCTCGTATGCTACTACTACTACTACTCAGACTATCTTTTTACTACTATGCGATGTTTATGGCACCTAATTGAGGTGTTCTGAACAGAAAATCTTCATAAAATTTTTTCGTTTTTTCCCAACTTAACTTGTCCCCTATATATATATATATATATAATATATATATATATATATATTATATATATATATATATTAATATATTATTATATATATATATATATATATATATATATATCTATATATATTATCTATATATAATCATCTTAAAATTATCTTAATTTTAATTAGCGTTTGGGACTGGGCTTTCGAGACGGTCAGGCTTTCCTGATCCAGCAAATGGGGTTTAAGTTAATCTTGGGGGATACCTCTATCGTGAATGGCATAATATAATATATATAAATATATATAATATATATATCTATATATAATATATATATTATATATATATATATTATATGATTAAAAAATTATTTATCAACTTCAATCTTAAACCCCCCGTAGATAGGTTTTGCCCAATACAAAAAAAATCACTCAATTGTATGTCAATAGACCACACATACAAATAAAATATATATATATATATATATATATTATATATATATACTCTATATATATATATATATATATATATATATATATAATATATATATATATATATATATATAATATATATATATATTATATAGATATATAATATATATATATATATATATATAAGGCAGGTTTTGAAAATAGCTTTCAAATAAGAAGAAAGAAAGAATTCAGTTTCAAGAGTTTTTCTGCTTCCAATGATGCTCGATTGTAGGTACGTTTGGGCGAAATTTGAACGAAATGTTTACATTAGGTGCATACCAATGCTTTGTGTCGGTTTGTCGGTCAGTTCGATTTCTTCCGTGACTCCGACCTCGATTTAATATAAACAACTTCTCGTTCAAAATTCCAACGAAACGAACAATTGGTCGTGAGGCAGTGGTTAGAAGTCCCTCCCTGATTTTCTTCTCTCTTTTGACTCTTGCGCTTTTCAAAAGCAGTTACCAAGCGAAAGAAAAAGAAAAAGAATGAAAAAGGAGATGAAAGAATATAAGGGAATAGGTTTTTATCTCTCTCAATTTCAAATTTTCCTTAATATTAAGTAGCTTGGTTTTTTTTTTTTTTAATTAATATGACATTTGTTAACAAAATATTTAGCATACATAGATTAATTATCATTAATTATTAATTACTATGTTAATTGGTGTGGAAATATTTTTCCAAACCAATATTAATTATTTATATAGTGTGGTTGAATAACGATGAAAGGCCTTGATCATCCCTTTCAACCATAATAATAATAATAATAATAATAATAATAATAATAATTAAATTAAAAATTTTCCTTTTTCTTGGAAGAAAGTTTTTAATTTAATTGACAACGGCCATAAAAGGACTAATGCGAATGATTGGTAGCCCAGGTGTCATTCACGTTACCCACAGATATGCAAATAATGGACATAATAATAATAATAATAATAAAAAATAATAATAATAATAATAAAAAATCGTATTTTTTATTATTGGCTTAAAAGTACGGTTTATCACCCTTAATTATGTTTCTGCACTTTTTTTTTATAGAGAGCTCTCTTTTGGGTTTAATTTATATATATATATATATATATATATATATATATATATATATATATATATATATATATTATATATATATATATATATATATATATATATATATATATATAGATGTGATGAAAATTTTGTTTGATCACATCTAATATCTCTCGATGCTGCCGTATAAGTAGAGGCATCTGAGTCGTAGGGCGTCGGTCCGGGGTTCGGACCCTTGAAACATCATCTGACAATATTGCATCTCGGAAGTAACGGAACGGGAAATCCTCGGCTTCAGGTTGCCAATATGGAATTTTTCTCCAATTGTAAATTCGACTCGGCACACAGGGCAAATAAGGAGTCTTCTACAGCAAAGTTTTATTTTGCCACACTGGTGGACTTCTACCATTAATTAGACTCAGTAAAAATCGCCTAAAAAACATCATATAAAAAATTAGAAACATATAATGGGAATAATAGAAAACTCATTAAACATAAACATATAATGGGAATAATAGAAAACTCATTAAACATACAATTAATTAAACACTTTTATAATGTTGAAATTAGAAACATATAATGGGAATAATATAAAACTCATTAAACATACAATTAATTAAACATTTTTATAACGTTGACAATTTTCCATATTTAGCAGTTCTGAAGGTGATTACATAATTGCTCTTTTGTAATTAACATTTACATGCATTTATATTTTGTACAATAAGATTCTCATTTTACTCTTTATAATTTAAAACGTGTTATGAATAGTAGATTATTTTTTATACTCTTTACTATAATTAATTTGATTACACATGTTTCTTACCTCTACTTATATAGAAATTCTTTCTTTACGCAAAGTGGAATTCTCTCATCTCTAATGGCTCGAGAGACTTACATCCAGCATTTGGAAATAATATTTAAAAATAACTGTAAATAAAGTTTAAACTAATACATACATATATATAATTATATGGCCATATAATTATATAATGAGTATGTATATATATATATATATATATATATATATATATATATAACTAATATATATATATATATATATATATATATATATATATATATATATATATATATATATATATATAATATATATATATAATATATATATATATATATATATATATATATATATATATATATATATAGTATATAAATGGTGACATTGAGCATAGCTACGAATTGAAATTTACTAAGCACTTTATAACT
>JABUQX010086474.1:7500-12500 GCA_015478945.1 Trachelipus rathkii
TTGAGAAATTCGGACGTCACGCAAATATAATTTATAAACAAACTTTTTTTTTAAGTTCGATTTAAGTTTTATTTTTAACCCATAGGCCAATTCTGAGTTCAAAAATTCTTAAACATAGGGCTTTATAGTCTATGACACAATTAAACAGCAACACAAAGAGTGTTTTTTGTAATAATGATAATATACATCAGAAATAAAGAAACATGTTTGAAACATGATCTTTTGACATTTTATAGTGTAAGAAATTGAAGACAGAGTAGCCTTGCTATGATATTATTATTCGTAATTTTTTATTTCTATTGAAATTAAATCAACTTAAATAAAAAAAAAAAATTAAAAAATGTATAAAAAAGCAAAAAGCAAAAAAAAGCAAAAAAGCAAAAAAAAGCAAAAAAATCATGATTTTTGGGAGCAAAAAAATCAAGTGAAAAAAATCAGTTGAAAAATCCAATTGATTTTTTCCGTGGCCATTCCGTCTTTCTACTAACTTATTCTATTTCCGCGCATGTTTACGCACCCTACCCCCATCTGTGGAAATGTAAGGAGCGATAAAAAAGTTTTGATGAATATATATATATATATATATATATATATATATATATATATTATATATATATATATATATATAGTATATATAATAAATATATAATATATATTATATATATATTATATATATATAGTACTATATATATATATATATATATATTATATATATATATATATATATATAATATATATATATATATATATATAATTCAAACATTGGTTAATTTTAGATGGACATTATATAGCAGTATACAAATAAACCGTATCTCTATTATTCACGAACAAACTCGTGGAAATTTAAAAACGATAAAAACGTAAAAAATAAAATTAAAAAGAGAATTAACATTAAAAAATAAACAAATATTAACTATTTGTTATTTTTAAATCTTAATTCTCTTTTTAAATCTTTTTACATTATTTTATTTTTTTACTTCTTATCTTTTTAAATTTCACGATTTTGTTCGTTGGTGTATATAGAGATGGGTTTATTTGCTTACTATATTATTAGTGTTGGCGAGCACCGGATTTTTGGCCGCAAACCGCCCAGGGAGGTCATAGTACCAGCCACCGCACCGCACCCACACCACCGTCAATCCTACCGCACCGCACGCATATATATATATATATAATATAATATATATATATATATATATATATATATATATATATATATATATATATATATATATTATATATAATTATATATATATATATATATATATATATATATATATTAATATATATGATATAATTTATAATTATATATAATAATAATATCTATATATTATATATATATATATAATATATATATATATATAATAATATATATTATTATATATATGATATATATTATATATATATTATATATAAAGAAGAATGGATGTTGACACAGTCGGACATAAAAGAAGACCTTTCTTCTCACAGTTCTAAGGGCGACAGGGCTAGAACCGGCCCTTCCTTTTTTGCATTGAAGAACTCCTGACCAGCATGAAAATTTTTACGCCTAGAAACAAGATCTCAGGAGAGCTCTTGGAGAACGATTTTTAGAGGCCAAATGAAGATACTAGTTCATTGAAAAGGGTGAAAACACCAACTTGAGTTATATATCTTCAAGGATTAACATCGAAAACTATTACGCGAGAAAGACTTTCTAGAGTCTCCAGGATTCAAGCAGTTTCGAGGCCAAAGGTAAGAAGATTCGGGCCAACTGACAGGGCGAAAGTCCTACCTGGGAGATGATGTAGAATAGAATGTAGAATATATAATGAGAGTGAAGTAGCTCTCCTGAAGCGATGAGATTACCCACCCATTGGCATATATGGAGTCTTAAAGAACACACATTTCAGCTCCAGTATGCCCAATGCTTCTCCTTTTGCGCTCAATCCATATTTCTTCTTTACATGTGGAGGTAAGTTTCCCCTTATCACACGCCATTAAAATACAATTACAGACGACACTTAAAAAATTGAAAATAAATAAAAATGAATAAAATGGACAGCACGACGAGTATTTACGGACAGGCTTATAAAATCCACCCCTTATCCAACCCTTCAATCATCAAACCATTAAAGGCCATTGACGGCCTCCGGTGATGGATTTGTGACGTCACGGAATTGCCGACTTCTTTTGATGTACGGTCTAATTTCTTCATAAATTTCTGCAGCCTTCTCGGTTTTAAATCTAATTTTCATTTTGTTGACCATCACCTCTGCTACTCTAAACCTCATCTCTTATTCATAACCGAAACTCAAGTTGAACATCACCTTCAAGCTCTACTCTGCTGACTCCTAATATTTCTTCCCTCAATTTCAGCCAAAAGGCAATTGTGCCAATGTGTGCAATGATGTTGTTTGTTCCCGTGTCTTTGATTTCGGAGTTTTCCTAATGGCTCTAGCTAGCCTTCATAATAAATATAACTCATTTCCTCTCTTCTTCACATTCTCTGTAATCATCATTCTTGATGATTTCAGCTTTCACCACCGCCAATGCTTCTTCTAATCCTCAAGATGAAGTTGATAAATTTGCTACCACTTTTCTATCCAGAAACTACCTCGAGCAGTTTTAGTGGCAGCTTCCTACTCGTATCTCTGATCGTCTTTGAGATGAACCGAACATTCTAGACCTTTCCTAATCTCTATTCTTTTCCTTATTCTGTTAAATCTTTCTCCTTGGTTCCTCAAGTCACTCTCATATCTACTGTTTTCTGTTCTATTTTTCAAGTTTTCCGCAGGAAAAAGATCCCGCCTACGGCGTTGAAAACGTTTTTTGCGGACTTCGGCGCTGCTAACAGGTTCGAATTTGTGGTCGCTACTTCTGTTGATTTCCCACGGAATTGACTACAAGTTTCAGTGAAAGAGTCCCTCGAAGTATGCAAAGCGCGAGCTAATTCTCTCTCTAGCATGGAGGCGTACACCCCATGATCTTTACCTTCTACTTAAAACCTAGATACCTTGGTTTAACTCTGCTTGTTCTCGTACTAATAGCCACGGGGACGTTGCCTTTAGAAATTTACCGTCTCCTTCAAAATTCCAGAAGCCCCTTGCAACTTATATTTCATCCCAAAATCAGTGCAAAATCTATTCTCCATGA
Source organism: Trachelipus rathkii (assembly GCA_015478945.1). Taxonomy (NCBI): domain Eukaryota; kingdom Metazoa; phylum Arthropoda; class Malacostraca; order Isopoda; family Trachelipodidae; genus Trachelipus; species Trachelipus rathkii. The sequence goes on from JABUQX010086474.1 coordinate 10,636, forward strand.
CACTAAAAAAATCTTTTTCTCATTTAGTAAAATGCAATAATCTTTACTGGTTTCTCTTCCTCACGTCCTTTCTGGCATTTTAAAAAAATGTTAACTCTTAACTTTGCCTCTTCCCCTTTCCCTTCTTTAGTATTTTCGTCAGCACAACATGCCGTTTAACCTTCACTAAGCTGAACTCTTTGCTCAAACCTTTGCTTCCAATTCCACCATAGACGATTTCAGTGATATTCCTTCTTCTCCACCTCCTTCCAATATATTATGCGAAAATTGTAATTTCTTTTTTAAAAGGTGTTTATTTCTGCATTTTTCAAGCTTAAAACACTAAGAAGGCGGTACGGTCTGATGGTATTTCCTCCTGTAGTTCTCAAAACTTGTGTTTTCAAGCTTGCTCTGCCTTGTTAAATTATTCCGTTTCTGTCTTTCTACTTTTGCCTTCCCTTCTTGCTGGAAGGTGCCTCCTGTACCATATAAAGCGGAACCAATCTCAACCCTTTAACGTATTGCCAAATCTCTTTCTAACTTCTGTTACTTTCTATAGTTTTCGAAAACTTCTGCTCTTTCTTTGAAAACGTTTCAATTCTTCTACTCTTTTCTCTGCTCGCCAATGCGGCTTTCGTAAGAAGCACTCTTCTTTCTAGTCTTTCTGTTTCTTGGTCCTCTTTCCTTCAGTATTTTGGTGAATGCCACCGGTCATCCTTTAAATCTATAAATAGTGGTGTTACTCATGTTTCTGTTCTATCCCTGGCTCTTTCTACTTTTTCATGAAAGACCTCTCTCTATTACTTCATCACCGCCTCCTTGCGACGACATCACCCTTCATTACTCCCCTCATTTTGATAGACGTCCTTTTCAACAACAATTAGCTCACGCTAGAAGGGCACCCTTTGATCAACTAGCATCAGATCTTTCTCAAATTTCTTTTGGGGCATTGAAAAAACAAGGTTGTTTTCAATTACTCTAAAACTCAGTTCCTCCTTCTTTCCACTCCACATAATCTTTCACACAGCTGTAACATCTTTGAAAACACATAACTCAAACCTTCGTCTGTCCTTAATATTCTTGGTGTTTATTTTTCTCGTGACCTTAATTGGAAGGTTCATATTACTTCTCTTTCTAAACAAGCTTCTAAAGGTTGGGTGTTCTGAGGCGCATTCAGAATTTCTTCACGCCACCTCAGTTGTTTGATCTTTATAGGGGTGTCGTTCGCCCCTGTATAGAGTATGCCTCACGCATCTGGAGTGATTCCACTCACACTGCTCCTTTTGAAATAGTTGAGTCTATAGATGGAATACCGGTTCCACTGCCTACTTTCTTTTTTTGACGCGAGCTACAGAAAAAAGCAGGAAATGAAAACCTTAAGAATGAAGTTGGAATTAGGTGAGAAGGAGGAATAGCTCCGGAATTATCTAAAGTGGAATTGGAGGCAAAAGTATGAGAGAACTGTTAAGCTTTAGCAGAAGATAAAGAGATCTTTAGCACCCGTCAGGAGAAACTAGAGTAGAGGATGAGGAAGAAACAAAGTTTTATTTGGCATTTTTAGTAAAATGTCAAGAGCATGAGGGAAATGAACCAAAAAAAATCTTTGTATTTTCTACGGAGAAAGAGTTCTTATTATTAAGTAGGATAAATTTAGCACGATTCCGGGATTTAAAATAAGAAACATAACATTTTGGAGTTTGAAGAGCGACCATGATTCCTGAAGGCAGAATACCTGTGGCTAATAGCATGAGAACGAGCAGAGTTAAACCTACAATAGGGTTCTAACTTATAAGTTTAAAGGGAAATAACAAGGGATGTACACCTCGTTGCCAGAGAGAAGGAAATTATAATTAAAGAGTGCAATTATTACAAAAATATATATAAAA
>JABUQX010086474.1:17500-27500 GCA_015478945.1 Trachelipus rathkii
CCGCACTTTTTCAGAGACCATAAAACCTCCGCTATCGCAAGTCCGCAGTCCGCACGTCCTCCCGCTAATAATGGGTGCGACTTCAAACAAAAGATTTTAATATTCAATACTAAAATAGTATATATCTAACAAAAAATTTATTTATAAATATTATTATTATATTTGAATGAATATTTTACAAAATCTCAAGATTTTCCACTTCCTCTTCAATGTCGTTTCAAAGGAAAAGAGATCCATATTACCTTTTAAAAAGATTAGGTGCTCAAAATTAAAAGCAGGTTAAGGCTGACCTCTTTGCCCTCAAAATATCCCAACCAATACAAAATATTCACTCTAAAACAGCCCGCAGAACTAGGGGAGGTGTATTATATTTTATGAACAAGTTGAACAAATTCTGCCTATGCTGAAAGGAAAAGATGTCCTTGGTGAGAGGAGTGCTGGTGTTAGTTCACTTCCAGCAGTCCATTGCTAATTTAAGGTCCTCACCTAAATCATTCTGCTTCCCTTCTGAAATATTTTGACCACCCTGTCCACCATAAGAAGGTCTATTTTCTCAAAGATTTAGTAGAATCCCATGAAAAGCCTCGACTCCTGCAGAGTCGATGCTAATGCTACTTATCAGCTCGGTAAGCTATATAATATATATATATATATATATATATATATATATATTATTATATATTATATATATATACATATATATATATATATATATATATATATATATATATATATATATTATATATATATTGTTATCAGTTCTGTGTATAACCAAATATAATAATATATATAATATATATATATATATAAATATATATAATATTATATATATATATATTATATATATATATAGTATATATATAATATATATATATATATATATTTTCATTTTTAAAAAAGGTGCGGAACAAAAGAGCGGAATTTAGATATTGCCTAGTTATTATAGTAATAATATAATTAATTAAAGTTATAGATGAGGGTAATAGCCATTCAGTCTATAAAATCAATTTAATTGTTATTTATTATATATGGTACCTTTAAGGAGGTTGAGATTATTTTTGGAAGTTTAATTATTAAAAAACAATATAAGTCTTAGACTAAAAGTATAATTAGTTATAAACTTAAAATAAAAATTATATTTCTTTATTATAACCAATAAGAATTCTTAATAAGTAAACTATATTTTCATTTTTTAAAAAGGTGCGGAACAAAAGAGCGGAAACTTTTTTTGATCCGCACGTGCAAGTCCGCTAATTTCCTGACGACTCCGCACCTCCGCTAGTCCGCACCTATTCTGGTAGTCCGCTCGGAGCGGACTAGCGGACTAGCGGACTAAAGAGCGGAAGTGCCCACCTCTGATATATATATATATATATATATATATATATATATATTATATATATATATTATATATTTATAATATATAATGTGTAATATATATATATATATATATATATATATATTAAATTATATATATATATATATAATATAAAATTTGTAATAGGAATAGTAAAAGCATAGTACCGTATAGTTAAAAGCATTTTTATTATTGTTATTATTATTATTATTATTATTATTATTATTATTATTATTATTATTATTATTATTATTATTATTATTATTATTATTATTATTATTATTATTATTATTATTATTATTATTATTATTATTATTATTATTATTATTATTTATTATTATTATTATTATTTATTATTATTATTATTTATTATTATTATTATTATTAATATTATTAATTTATTATTATTATTATTATATTATTAATATGGAAGATTTTTATATTAATTATATTATTAATTATTATTATTATTATTATTATTATTATTATTATTATTATTATTATTTCAAAAAAATTGTTGGTTAGAATATTGTTAATTGAAGGACGAAGTGTCTCTGGTAGAGAAATTTATTCTCTCTTATTATAAAGAAAAAAAGATTAATTTAAGGCGACAACGTTAGCAAAAGTAATTAAAATTTAATTAATAATCACACGATTATAATGGAATAATTAATGAAACACTAATAAATAAATCTAAAAGATATTTAACTAATAAACCAAAATATAAATAAATAAATAAAAAATAGAAAAACATTTGCTGTATTATTTCTTATTTCTCTATATTTTGTAAAAACCAATGGTGTGGTGTGTGTGTGTGTGTGTGGTGTGTGTGTGTGTGTGTGTGGTGTTGTGTGTGTGTGTGTGTGTGTGTGTGTGTGTGTGTGTTAGGGTTCTGAGTTTGCTCTCATGATTCATTCAGTGATAATATACTTTTCATACATATTTTGCTCCCAATATATGTCTTTATCTCTCTTTATATTTTATTCTGGTCCTACTAAATATATTTATATATACTATATATATATATAATATATTATATATATATATATATATATATATATATATATATATATATATATATATATATATATATATATATATATATATATATTATATATATATATATATATATATATATATATATATATATATATATGTCAGAGAATACGTGTTGTCTTCAAGGTTTCAAAACCTGAAATCATTCTTTTATTTGCTCATCGCAATCTTCCACATAACAATAAAGGTTGTCGATAATATTGGTGAAGGTTCCTTTTTCTTTTGGCCTTTCCAGAGAGAATCAAATTATTTTTATCGATTCATAAGATTCAGAGAAGTAAGTTAAGGGCTCTGAAATATTTTTATGATGGTCTTTCGTTCTCATTTAGAGTACGAGTTACACATTTGAGGTATTTCTATTCACGCAGCTACTCTTCGTAGTGTAGAGTGTAGAGCTTTTCGTTTCAACTATTCTCTTACTGATGTTCTCTACTATCTTTTTATCCATACACTGAACTGTTAAATCTGTCTCTTCTTTTAGTATCGGCGCTGTATTGAACATCTCTCTTCTGAAATGATTAATGACATTAGTCCTCCGTAGATGAGAACTCACACACATCCACATGTCTCTTGGACAAAAGGCTTCACCACTCATATTATTTCCTCAGATATTCTACAAGTAAAATGATAATTATACAATGATAATATTCTACAAGTAAAATCTGAAGCCTTTTATTTCTTCTATTCTCCCATTTACTTTTGATTTTATAAAGTAATATTATTTTATTTATATTATGTAGTATATATAGTCGTTGCCCGATCTCAGATTATATTAAAGGGTCGCATTATAAACAGAGTATAAACAGAGTTTTTAGGATACTAGTACAATCCTAATAGTAGATCTCATGGTAGATTTTGGTCTTATTCCATTAGATTTTGAGAGTGTCTATCTACCAGATTTATCTAAGTTATTCCAGGTGCCTATATATAAAATTGATGATATAAAATCAAATATAGATGTTAAAACATTCATTTATATTAGTCCGATGGAGGATATCAAGACTCTAGTGTCCTAACAACTTATAGCTCATATAGATTAGAAAAATATATTGTTTATTGAGTATGACTTTTCAAGAATAGAGGAAATATATTCTGTAGTCAATGAAATATCTTTCTAGGTGTTTAGTACGAAATGCGAGTAAAGATAGTATGCTAAGCTCAATAATATTCGTATCGATCAGATGTGAATATTAATTAAATTTATATTTTAAAATATAATTTTTTATTTTAAACTTTTAATTATATTCAGATTATTTAGAATTATTTTATAAACAAAATTAGTAAGTGAATGGATCTATGGCTCAAGAACTGCTCTTTTATAAATAATAGTATTATAGAATTAATGATTCATCAGATATAAACTTGATTGCATATTCATTCTATTGCTTAATTCTTTTATCAATTATATCATTGATTAATCCGGTACACGAGACAATAATTTATTTTCTATTAACAATAATAAATAATTAAGTAATGAAAAAGTAGAAGTTCTGTTGCAAAATTAAACCTATAAAATTGTTTAAGAATAAAATTTCATTTATCGATATAAGTTTTCGAGAAACTATTTTTTTCCTTCCCACTTAATTATATCTATTATTATATGAGCAGTTGGGCTGTTTATCTATTAAATTGTTGGAGTACTGACTAATTATAATAAAAAAGTATTAAAAATCATTAATATAAAAATTTATGATTAACTAAATTATATTCGCTTATGTTAGAAAATAGATACTTACTACAAACTATTAATTGAAATTTTTGTAAAGGCATCGCTATTTGACTGTGTTCCTAATTGTGATACCAATTAGGTAATTTTCTGATGGAGTTTAAAGTAGACGAACCCTAATCCAATAATTCCTGTCAATCCGCCCACGTCCATTAGGTCCGGCGGCACTGATGATCTGTAACTTTTGAAGTAATCCACTCCCACTCACACTCCCTATGATTCATCTTTAGTTGCCGATGCGATGCTTGTGCCACGACTACAAATATACACACGTTGAATTTTTCAATCGCCAATGGTTATTTTTTCGGACCAACTCTAGCATCGATGTTCCCCGAGTATGAGCAGCAATGAAAACACCAACACCAATCCCTAAACAATGGTATAATATAAACATCAATATAAGTTTCTCCATACAACGGAACAATGATATTAAAATCGATCATAATACCATGAAAAAATAATGATATTCACATTTAATTCGGTGAAATTATCTCCAAATTAATCAATATAATAATAATAATAATAATAATAATAATAATAATAATAATAATAATAATAATAATAATAATAATAATAATAATAATAATAATAATAATAATAAAAATAATAACAATAACAATAACACGAAATAGTCGTAGCAAAAACCAGACTGCTAAAACTAAATAGCACATTTGTTCGTATTCGCAATCATACAACAAGTATACTATTCACTTTCGTATTTACATTCGTACTCACTAATAAAAATAATAATGAAAACTTTTAACAATAACCATAATCATAATAAATACTACCAATAATAATAATAATAATAATAATAATAATAATAATAATAATAATAATAATAATAATAATAATAATAATAATAATAAATAATAAAATAAATTAATTAATTAAGAATAATAATATATAATAATAATAAAAAATAATAATAATAAAAATAATAATAATAAAAATAATAATAATAATAATAATAATAATAATAATAATAATAATAATAATAATAATAATAATAATAATAATAATAATAATAATAATAATAATAGTAATGAATATATACTCTCATTCACCTTACTCTATGCACTACTACATTTACTTATTTCCAAATCTTCGTTTTTCCATACGATCACTCCAAACCATTCACTTTTTAAACTTGGCTTTCTCCATCATTGCTTCGAGAAGTTACTTATACCATATAATTATTTACACACTTTACTTTTTACATTTTTAATATATTGCATAATTATTTGCATTACACATTCTCACTTTAAACACTAATATTTACTTTGTATCAAAATCTTTTACTTTTGAATCCTAAAAATGCTTTATTTAGTAATCACTCTTTCCCAATAAACCCTGATACCGCTTTCCAACTATTTTAACCCTATAGTTCCATACTATTTTAAATGTTATTCTTAATTCACTGTTAAAATCTCACTGTTTAAATAGTATTATTATTTACACCCTATTTTTAATCACTATACAAATACCCTTACTATTTAAACCTTATTTGATTCATTATCCAAATACTTTTACTATTTAAACCTTAGTTTTACTCACATGATTTCCACGGGACTTGAAACCTTGATTGATGCTCTAAAGAATCCTTTCACTAGACTCTTCCAATTCTACTCCGTAATTCCCTATCCAAACGAAAACTTTAAGAGACCTTCCACTGCAGAAAACTTTCACTTCGTAATTCGCAAATTCACAGAACTGTTGTCAAGAAATATATATTTTGAAACTCGAAAATCTTCCGCAGTTTGCTTCTCTTTCTTTATTAGTTGTTTTATTCACCAACTATCACTCAACTCCCCCTCCAAGATTGTAACACAATCTTAAAAAGAAAAACAAAGAAAAAAAATATATACCTTACTTTATCTGACCAGTCGATGCCCGTCTCTGTGCCTCAGTCCTCTTCTCGTTCTCGATGATTTTGCTCATCGCATTTAGTAGCTCTGGCACCGATCCTCTTGATCTTGCTGTCGGCACCGTATAGGTATCCTCCAAACCCGGCACACCCTGTTCCTGTTCTCTACCGCCAGCACCACTAATCATTGCGTCAGCTACCTCACCCACTTCCAGCAACTCTTCATATATAGACATCGGTTTATATTCAGCACCCTCTGGACTGGTTACCACAATGTTAACTTCTATACCCTCCACCTGTTCCACCACCTGTTCTTCCACCTCTTGATTCTTAGTAGGGTCCATCTCTTGTCCGTAGTTAAATCGACCTCCTCACCACCTCCATCAGTGATATTGACTCCCAATGTGTAGCTATTCTCTGGAAATCTTAATGAGCGTACAAATTTGCTGATGTCATATTCACTTTCTGGACCACTATCCGCCTCCTCTTCATCGAATCAGTCAAGCTGCTCACTATCATCGATTGGTAAGAGTACCACACTGGAACCTTAGTCTCACCTGCCGATCCCTCTGTCTGCACTGCTACACTCTTTTTGCCATCCACTTTTCTCAACGCTATCTGTTTCAGTAATCGCCACGCTTCTTGGATTTTAGAGCCACGTTTCCCTGGTGTTTCAGACTCTTATGATAATTGTCTGTGCCGTAGCACATATTATGCTGGAGTTTCTTTTACCTCTTTTTCCTCCACTTCTACTTGATGTTCATTTGGATCCCAATCCACCTCTTCCTGTTGAAAATATCGTTGAAGATACTGCGGGGGATCTGTCCAAACCTTTTATGGGAGTAGTGCACCCTTGCGGCTTTTGTTTTGCCTTTGATGTCATAGAACATACCTCCCGAAATCACCTTGGTAATTACAAAAGGGCCCTCATACCTCTCATTCAGTTTTCTGTCCAGACTCTTCTCCACTGTAATAATCTTCTCTTAACCTTACTCCTACCGCGTACGGTAACCAATTAGGATGCCCATCTCGCCATTTCTCCTGCTCATTCCTAGGAATTGGTACCACTTTACCCTTTTCATGCTTCTCCACCGGAGACATTCCGAGCTCTGCATGCTTCGTGATGTTGTACGTGAGCACCACTCTTGGCAGACAGCTGTCCCACTCTATATTCTTTTCCATGATGTTTCTCAAGAATTCCGCGAAGGTCCGTTTAGCTTTCTCCACAGCCCCATTACTCGCTGGTTTGTACGGGCTACTTTAGATATGCTCATTTCCATAGTCCCGGAGCATCTCCTCAAATCTACCACTCTTAAACTCTACTCCATTATCTGTTAGTACTTTGTAAGGGGGGGCACAAAAGCTGGCAACATTTGGTATTCAAAGGCGTCGGCCACGCTTCTTGCCGACTTATCTTTCAATGGCTTCACCGCAGTCTATTTACTGCAATGGTCTACCGCGACCAGACAAGCCAAGTTTCCTCTTCTCGTCTTTGGCATCACCATCACATCCACTACCACCAACTCGAAAGGATTCCTTACTTCTATCTTGCACATAGGTGGAAACACTACCTGGTGATCAATTTTTGTTAATTGACACTTGGGGCACGTCCTACAAACTTCCTGTACCACCGATGATAACCTTGGATGCCACACGTATTTCGAAACCAATTCCATCAACTTATCCCTTCCTATGTTCGCCAAGTTCATATGGGTTACCACACACACACACACTAACCAGCTGTTGGAACCCAATTACCGCACTGAAATACCTTGTTCCAATCCTCTTCACCAAAATTGGCCCATTCATCCGAAAGTCATCCCTGTACCGGTAAAACTCTTTTAGTAACACCTCACCTTTTGTTATTGGTTGTTTTTCCTTTACTCTTTGCTTCAATGTTCGTATCACCTCCGATCTCTCTTGAAGTTGGATAATGTCGTGAACCGATATTAGATTGTTGCTTCCATCTGTAGCCTGCACCACTATATTATAGATTCCAATTTTAGTTAGAAACGTGTCACTCACATCATTTGCATCGTCTTCATGACAAATTATACCCTCACCGAAATCCAGTACTGCTTCTGTTTTCACCAAATATTTCACAAACAAAAGTAAACACGCCTGAACGAGCCCATTCTGTGCAACCACTAATGGTAGCATCACCTGTCTATATAATGTACTGATCATAACTTCCAAGCTGTGTTACATTCCATAATCTCTGCAGTAACACCATTAAGTATGACATTCAACGTCCATCTTCTTAAAATATGCCCGAAGTGTTCCAACTCATTTACCACATCCTCCTGTACCAAACTTATAATGGATCCCGTATCCAGAAACGCACACTTGCGTACCTCACCAATGCGGACTTCTTGACATGCCACCCCTCTTAATACATGCTTACAATTTAACCGTGAAATATGAATCCTTTCCTGCATCATCAAATTCATTTCCAACCCTTCATCCGGAACATGCTGCACCAGGTTTCTTTCAGGATCTTTGCTCATCCTCTCGTCAGAATCTTCTTCATCCTCTCCTACCTGTTGAGGATCCGTCTGAGATTGAAGTTCATCGACCATAATATTCTTTCTATAGCTATCAAACGTTCCGTCGTCTCTCAAGGGGTTGAAGTGTCCACCACCCAGTACCTGTATCCGAACACTCTTTAAGTTCTCCTTCTCCTTTACCCTTGGACCAAGATATACCACAGAACAACACGTACCGTGATGTAGCCAAATCTTCACCCCAAATTGGTCGCTTGCCACTAACAAGACTTCTGGAACCGGCTCTCTTCCAGGCACCCTTATTGCCCTCAGATACTTCAAAGACCTCTGCTTCTTTTCTACTCATACAACTTTCGATCTTCTATCAATATATCCATTAGTGTTTTCCTTTACGTTTTGTGACTCTTCCTGATAACCTTCAACTGAGCGTCTTCCAAAACAATTTTTAAACTAATAAATAAGGAATCTGCTCCACCTGGAACCAATTTTATTAGGGATAGACTTTTAGGAAGGGCGCATGGATCAGCTGGTTCACCATCCTCGTCTTCATCCCTATGACACCTCGACCACGTATCCGCAAAAACTTTCTCTTTTCCTGGATAGTACCTTACCTCTAAACTATATTCACTTAAATCATCCAATACCCTTTCTAACTTACTGTCGAACAGTTTCATCGTGTGTAATTAAACTAGCGGCCGATGATTCGTGTATAAGATGAAATCTTGCCACAACAAAAACGGTCTAAAACTCTATTCTCCACCTTATTGCAAGTAGCTCTCTTTCGATTGTCGAGGCCTTCCTCTCACAATAGTTGAAGGAATGAGAATTAAATTCAATGACTCTCCTCTCACCCCGTTGTTCCTGACATAAACCGTCTCCCAAACTAAACCCACTGGCGTTCACAAACAGTTCCAACTGCTTACCCGTTGTTGAGAAATCCAGAAAGGCCAACTCCACCGACTCCTTCATTCGTTATTTCAACTCCTTGAATGCCTTTTTCCATTCTTCCGTCCATTCAATTTGGTCCTTTCGGCTGCCCCCAGTCAATGCACTAAGAGGTGCTGCTACGTACGAACAATTCCTGATAAGCTTCCGCTGAAGATTGATCATTCCTAAGTACCTTCTTAGTTTGCCAACATTTTTTTTCCAGCTTATCAATTTGGGCCATAAACTCTGGGAGTTTCCTGATTCCCGTTCTAATAATAATATGACCCAAAAACTGCACCTCTTTCTGTACCAAACTACATTTACTAACCTTAACATTTACGTTGGTTTCACAAAACCGCAGTAATACTTGTTCAATTAACACCAGATGTTCCTCAAATGCTTTCGAAATTAATAATATATCGTAAACGTATACCACTACCTTATCTATACTAAAATCTCACTGTTTAAATAGTATTATTATTTACACCCTATTTTTGCTCACTATAAAAATACCCTTACTATTTAAAAATTATTTGACTCTTTATCCAAATACTTTTACTATT
>JABUQX010086474.1:32500-42500 GCA_015478945.1 Trachelipus rathkii
CTTAGTTCAAGTTATCCCTAACACATCCAACCTTTTTTCTTCAAACATTAGCCCCACTTCCTCCCTCTTCAAATCCTCGTTTACCCCTCTCACATTCATACATCCCACCCTAATTACCTCTCTCCTCCCCATCTTTTCCCTTCTTCCAAATATATAACACCCAAATATATAACACCCAGGCTGCACGCTTTATGGGACCCCCCCCCTTAGGCACTTCCCAACACCTAAGGTCACCACCCCGCTCAGAAATACACCCCCACTAGTACAATAACGATAAAAAGGTTAAAATAATAATATAACACACAAAAACACAAAAATATAAAAAATATAAAAATATATAGTAAAAAATATAAAAATGTAAAAAAAATATAAAAGATTAAAACCTACACTCCAATATTTATATTATACACCCCCGTTAAAACTTTATTTATTAATAAAAACTTTATTTAATTATTTAAAACATATATATATACAATATATATATAATATTATATACACATATATATATATATATATATAAAAAATAAATAAATATAAATTATATATATATATAAAATATATATATATATATATATATATATATATATATATATATATATATATATATATATATATATATATATATATATATATATATATATATATATATATACATATATATACACATACACCTACATACATCCATCAACAATAGGATTAAATATCAATGCTACACACGACCTTTTTCGTGGCCAGCATGTAATTAGCCTTGGCGTCACGATTTCACAGGAGCGTGACCAATCAGAGTTATATCACTTCTCTTAACAAAATATTTTCCAAATTTATATTTTTCCTTACACATAAACTATTGTACGCTTCTACCAACAGAATCCCTCCTTACAGCAGAATGACTGATTAACGTTTAATTGGAAGTAGAATATGATTGGAACGAGTGAGACGGATCTTCTCAAACGAAGTAGTAAAAAAATATATATTAAATAAGTCCTGACGTGAGAGCAACTTAGCTCACACAATAAATGCTACCTTAGAGTATGATAAATTGTTCCCTTGTGACGATTCACACAAGAATAGAATCATAGATTCAATATTAAAAGTTTCTTAAATAGGTTAAGTTTCACTCTTCTCCCGTGAAACGCCGATAACAGTACAGTCTCGAGAAAATTATAGTACACTGTTTTTTTTTAGTCGCGAAATATTTGTCATAAAGATCTCTTCTTATTTTTCAAATGCATAAATTTTACATATACTGCACATTGGAAGTAGAATATGATTGGAGGGTGAGACGGAGCTTACAAAGAAATAAAAATAAATAAGTTCTGACGTGAGAGCACTTTAGCTTACATAACAAATCTACCTTGAGAGTATGGGAAAATTGATCCTTTTTGATAATACACACAAGAATAGAATCTTAGATTCAATATTAAAAGTTTCATAAATAGGTTAAGTTTCACTCTTCTTCCGTGAACGATTAAAATATACCGACTGGAGTAAAAAAAATAGTACATCGTTTATTAGTCGATAACTATTTATCAAATGCCAAGACAAATCCTGCTATGTTTATAAATTGGAAATGTCGTAAAATAATAGAATCTTAGATTCAATATTAAAAGTTTCATAAATATATATATATATATATATATATATATATATATATATATATATATATATATATATATATATATAATATATATATATATATATATATATATATATTATAAATATATATAATATATATATATATATATATATATATATATATATATATATATATATATATATATATATATATATATGTAATTGTGGCGCAAGATTGCCTTTGATTTGTCTGATATTTTTCTTTGAGCTGGCGTATAGCATCTCTCCTGCTCAATTTATGTATGGTACTTAACACCAAAGCCCCCTGTTCAAACAGGTAAGACTGGCATTTGAAGAAATAAGCGCTGCGGGGTCCTCCACTCCTCCACTCCTCCACAGTTTCTATAATTAAGGGTATTTTCACAGGGAGTGGGAAATAATTCTCGGCAGATTGGGCATATGTCATCAGGTCTTGATTCTCATAAAGATGACACCCTTCCGGTGACACCTTCATCCATTTCCATGTAGACAACTCCATATCCCTCACACATTTCTGAATCTGCTTGCTTGGCAGATACTGATACCGCTCCCATTAATAAACATGAGCATTTCGGTTGTTCTTCCAAAGACCAACCAAACCCATACAATAATTTGGATCCGGTTGAACTCAACCTATCTCGCATTCTTGGCGAAGCTCCCCCACCAAATACTACTGAAAACTCCTTCCCAAAAGAAGTCGTACAACCCAAATTTCGGTTGTATGACTATTCTTTAGGGCTAGATCCAATATTTGAGATTTTTGGACCCCATTTTAGCCAAACCTAAAAATGGACATAAAATTCTTAATTTTCAGACAATTTTGATGGGGAAAAAAAGCAAACCGCAGCTTTTTCTGACCTCTAGAACGTCATTTTCGGGTGTTTTTCTGTGTCTGTAGTCATTGCTTGGGCGTTTTCATTTTTTCCAAACCTAATTTTTTGACATTTTTTCGCATCAACTTCTACAATTTTCTTCGAAATGACTTCAAACTTGAAATATACATAGATGGGTCTACTATGCACAAAATGCACCTAGAAGTTTTTTTGATTTTTGGAAAATTGTGCTCAGCAATGAGAATTACAGAAACTACTTTTTTTAAATTGCTGAGCACAATTTTCCAAAAAAAACAAAAAAACATCTATGTGCATTTTGTGCGTAATAGACCCATCTATGTTCCCATAATATAATTCCTATAGTTTGAAGTCAATGTCGATAAAAATTGAACCTGGTTGATACGAAAACTAAATTGTCTCAAAATCACTCGGTTTGAGAAAGTACAACGATGAAAAACGCCGAATGCTATCCGTACTACTACAGATTCAGAGAAAGACCACCCTCTCAAAAAATGCCTTCCGAAAAAAGATCAACAAGCTCTTTTCAACATAAAACTATTTCAAAATCGTATGTTGCTGAAATACATACATTTTATGTTCATTGTTAGGTGGGGCTAAAATGAGGTCCCAAAATCTCAAATATTGGATCTTTCTCTTTACCACTAGGATTTGTTGCTCCTCCTTGTCGAGATCCACGTCTCAGCCTTTCCTCTTCATCTGAATCTACCCCCATACTTCCCCTAGTCACATAGAGACAAATTGTCTCAAAAAGACCATCAAGTCATAACATTTATAACAAACACAACATGGTCATTTTCCTTCAATGGAATTGGTCTGGCTTACTATTTCGTAATTTTTGAAGAACGTGGTTCTGACTACCACACCACATATGTACACCAAAAATGCGATATGTTACAGAACTCAGACTATCATCACACTTACTTTCAACCCAGGAATAATAATCGACCGTGAGAGCGTGGATATGATAAAAAGGACAAAAAGGATAGAGGGGGGGGCAGGAATATTTCTTCATAAATTCGTCCCCTATTCTCCAGTCCCTCTTCAAACTAAACTTCATGCAGTGGCAGCACGAATTCATTTGTCCACCGACGTTACTATCTGCTCAATCTACGTGGTTCCGAGTAGTGAATATACTAAGGTCGACTTAGCTGATCTTTTCAAACAGTTTCCTACTCCGGTTGTTATACTAGGAGATTTTAACCTCCGTCACCCTTTATGTGGCGACTCTGTCACTTCGTCTAAGTCCAATATCCTTGTAGATCTTCTAACTACCTTTTCCCTGGGATGCATTAACACAGGACTCCCTACATAAGAACGTTTAGATACACACACACCTCTTCCTGTATTGATATTTCCTTTTGTTCCCATTCCCTTATGGATCGCTTTACCTGGTCCAACTTTGATTATTTATACGGCAGTGACCATTACTAACAAGCTTTAATGAAGCTTGTATAAGCCACAATCTCCTCGAGCGTACTGTGATACCGATAAGCGGAGTTGGATTTCTATCAATGCACAGCCTCATCCCTTTCTCCCTCACCCTCTGCTGGTTCCCGACTTGTTGCACCGATTGCTTTTCTCTTCTTCCAGCAAGTTGTCATCTCAGCTGCGGAAGCTTGCATTCCGCAATCTTCCGCAGGCAGGCGGTCTACAACCCCTTATGGGTCCCAAGAGGGCGCACAAGCTAACCGCGAGAAGAAAAACTCTACCGGCAATACAAAAATACCCGTACAACCGCAAACATGATTATTTTCAAAGGAGCTGCGGCGAGATCTCGGCGAATTAATCGCCAAGCACGCAACTTTGAAATTTTTCGAACTTACATTTCGACCGTTAACTCCACAACTCCCCTTCCTTTAGTGTGGAAAGTTACACAGAAATATCTGTCGCTCCAGCAAACTCGTTCACCCACGTCCTCCCGTATGGGCTTGGATATATCCCATACGTCTCCGCTCCTCGCTGTTCCAAATGCACTAGGTTATAGTTTTGCTAGCCACTCGAGTTCTTTCCGCTATCCTGAAGACTTTCAAAAATTGAGAACTAACATTACACTGCCAGACTTCTCAACAGCGAAAGGGGAAGATCATACCTATAACCGTCTTTTAACACTTGCAGAGTATCAAACTGCACTGGCGAATAGTAAGGACGGTGCTCTTGGTCCAGACATGATTTCGTAATCATGCTCTGTAATAATTTCTCATCAAATTCACATAAAAAAAACAAAAAAAACGTAGGAATGCCGCAAACCTGCTGTAAACCTACACCAACGAGTGAAGAGTATCGAAGAAGATCTTACATCGGCTGATATAGCTGGATATGTCCGTTTGCTGAGAGAGTCGTGCTATACTTAGTACATGCGAGAGTGCAGCATCTTATTTTAACTGTGTGAGTTCGAACCTACCAAAGAGAGCTTTGAATTCCTACCCACCGAAACTCTGCGGAAGATTCGATAGCTGTGCGTGGAACAACCATGAGCGCAATTTGCTGACACCGTGTTCATGTCCTTGTAGAATAAATAATACGGGGCGAGAATATATTTTCATGGACCGCGATTTTCTCCCGTTTTCTGAGAGCACTCAAAACATATATATCTCACAGATCAGTTTGCGCTCTTCCAACAAAAGATGCTCGCTTCATTCCTTTCTCTCACTCCAGTGAGCTCTATTACATCCGGAATGCACATTCACAAGCTCATGACGTCCCACTGCGCTGATGTTCTCTGGTGTCTTCTTTGACCTTGAAAAAGCTTAATGACACAAGGAGGGAGAACTGTACTCCTTAAACTCCATTCGCTCGGTTTCCGTTGGACAACTCTCTCCTTTTCATTAAATGCCTTCAGTCAAATAGATCCATCCAGGTTCGGTGCTATTCTTATTCTGTCACGTCACTTCTATTTCTGGATGAAGGTCGTTCCGCAGCTGATAGTTGTTCGTAATGTATGTACTATCTTTCCTCTCCGAGAGTTAATGACATCGTTACGTTACATGTATCCCAGCGAGGTCAATTTTTCTTCTCTATGTTGATGACTTGCACTATATATAGCCGGCACCAGATTACCGGTTTTTCGAATCAAACTTCAACTAGCTATGTACTCTTCACAATGCGTCGGAACTCACCTCGCTTCCATTTCTCTCCCAACCAAACCCTCCAGCGGTGCTTTTTAGAAAAAAAGGGAATCGAAGAACCTCCCACCTTCTTCCAGGAACCTAACCTTATATGGTTCGGCCCATTCCCTGTAACGTCATCAGTGAAATTTCTTAGGCCTCATTCTAATTACCACCATACATACGCACCGCATAGTTAAACTCCTCAAAAAACGAACTGTCATCGCGTTTGGGACCTGTAAACTTATTCTCGGCCTTCAAATTCTTGGGCACTGAATGCAAGTCCCTTTTTACGTCTTATATCGACCTAGTCGATCGAAAACATGGACTATGGCTTGTGTCAGTATTTGGTCAGGCCTTCCCCTACTCTACTGCATCTTTTAAGATCGCCATCCAGAAAACGAGTCGATCCGATCGTCCCCTTGTGTGAGCCTTGAAGTGATCTAATGTAGATGCCACGTGCATCTCTTCGAAAGGAATACATCATGTGCACAAGTTATCTTCGTTTTCAAACCTCAATACCATCTGCTCTGACACCGATCCTGCAGGAGATACCTCAGAATCCTAATTACTGGCCATTTGCAAACACAGTTCATAACATCCTTAATTTCCTTAAGATCCCTTTGCAAAAGTTGCTGCCTTTCTCTTATGACGAAGAGTACACACCTTGGCTATTCCCCGCTCCAACCATTTACTTGGCTCATGACTACTTCATGTCTCCCCAAATCTAGCCAACCGGCTTCGTGTCATGCAACTATCCTTGTTAAAGGCATGATTTCTGTCTCATTATGTAGTTCACGGTGAATTTACTCCAGTGTTTACTGACGGCTCTAAAACAGGGGATAGTGTGGGCGCATCTGCTGTATTTTCTGACCGCATTCTCTCCCATACCCTCTCCCTTCATGCCTCAATTTTTACGACAGAATTAATGGCTATTAGGATAGCCTTTTCTCGAATTTTAATACTTAACCAAAACCACTCTAATGCCATTTATTCAGATTCGCTCAGCGCGCTCCAGGCGCTTAAAACCCCTTATTCTAAAAAACACAATGGTATCCGCCGTACAACAATTTCTTCGGATGATCCACTTCCGTAAGAAACAAATCACTTTATGCTAGACCACATCTCATGTAAAGGGTAACTGGCAATGAAATCGCCGATAAAGACGCCAAAATGGCCACCTCTTCGTTTCGGAGCTGTTCCAGGTACCTCTTGGTTGCCATTTGACAAGGTCGCCTCCCATCAATTGATAACTATCCTGCTGCTCTCCGACAAATAAAACACCGAATGACACAATGGGACCTGACAAATAACCGCACTTATATAGATCAGAAAGAAAAATGGGGTCATGAGGGCTAAAGGCTATGATTTGACTCCGTGCCTATTGCCGGCTTCCGCCCAAATCCAGCTCCATTCCCGAGTACCTTTCGATATTAGTAGTTCGCTGCCGACCTTGAGAAGTAATACTTACAAAAACAATCTTTTAAAAAAAAATCGTAGTTTCTGTTCCGGCTCGCGGATCCGGCTTCCCGGCTCTGGCTGGCTCCGGGCCTCTGGTCTGGTCCAGCTGCTGGCTCCGGCTCCGGCTCCAGCTCCCAATTCGAAATTGCAGAGATTTTTCACTGCAAAAATGTTTGTTAAAAAATGGCTGTTTTCGGCTCTGTCTCTGCTCAGGGTTTCGGCCCAGCTCCGCTCTGCTCCGCTCAGTCCATTTAAATGATTGAGATGGAGGCTGATCTGAGTATGTGTTTGCCAAAAAGAAAATTTAAATTGCAGTTAAATGGAATAAAACCTGGAAGGTCCATGGAAAGGTTTGAAAGTTGAATTGCACAAATTTCGAAACCTGGAAGGAAATTTTTTTTTAACTGGGACACACAATAGTAAAATTTCTGAATCAAAGAAAGATTTCGGTCATTGAAATTAACTTAGCAGAACAAAATAGAATTAGTTCCTAATAATTTTAAAGTATTAAAAAAAAATGAATTTTTTGTATCCTCTAAAAAGTTATAGGTTGGGTTCAGTACTGACACCCCTTAAAATTATTGTGTTGGAAATATTAAGAATTTGGTAAAACTCTTTTCAAACTATTAAATTATATTCAGAATGAACTTCAGAAAAGTGATCGTGTTTTTTCTACTGACCCATCATACCCTACATTCAAAATATTTTGCTAAAAGAAATGAAGAGAGAAACCAAAAATTTCTACCTTGTTTGTCCCATACCGTACAGGTTAAGTAATTTTCATAAAAGTTTATCTTGTCTTATTGTTTCATTGAATGTCTTCCGACATAAAAAACCATAAGTTGGACTACTAAGCTTAATTGAACACCATAAAGGACTTTTGATTCTTGGTGGTCACTATACCCCAACACTCTGTGGTACTTGAAAAATCAGCGCTGGGAGCGAGATATCTTAGAAATATAAAAGCCGAACATGTTTGAATGCGTATTATCTTTATCACAATATCTCCAACGAGAAGCGCTTACACATAAGAGTCGATACTTGTCCACGCACTCACATATACAAATGATCACTTCACAGTCCACTAAATTGTCAATGGGAACCCTCCTCCTATTCTGCAAAATTTTGCCTCGTCGCCATACCCTCTCGTCCAAATCTTGTGTCCGACATATCTTCATGATATGAGTCCCCAAACTTGTCGAACTGCGGATAATTCGTCGTGCGATTTTCCATACTTAGTGGTCCATAATGACTTTTCAATACGACTCTCGAATACCAGTATCTTATCTTAGAATCTGTACTCGAAACGTAAGTATATAAGTAATCATCCCTTATTTCTTGTGTGAGTGCTCCAAGAAGTCCGATACAATTCTTCCCTACGTTTCAAAGAATATGAATCGAGTGATTGTTGTTAGGTAATAGTAGGACTATTTATAACACTATATATATTATAATTTTATTTATTTCTCTGAGAGGGAATGAAAGACCCTCCATTCAAATATCACTTTCACCATTGACATTCAAAATATGTACATGACAGGACCCCAACCATGGTGTTGATTTTCAGTCGAGTGTGCGATTCCTTGTGAGCGTGATGGGCCATGCATAAATCTATACTCAAATAGTAAGTTATATATTATTATATATATATATAAATAGTATACAAAAAACGTAAATGATATAATAATAGTATATATATAATTAACTATAATTATTATTATACTATAAGGTCATAATTACTAGCTTCCACTTCAAATATTGTTATTAAATCATCACAGTATAGGTTAATAAAAGACTACCAACTCAAGTTCAACACTCTAGAATATCTTGTATATATGTATATTAATATATTAAGATAATATCTATACAAAAATATATATATAGCTTATAAATTATAGTATATAATTATTTTTATATCCCAAGTTTAAATATATAGTATATTAAGTATTATATAATATATTATGTATCAACTAATTATATAGTATTCGACGGTCATCGAGTAAAGACGCTTGAAAACCAGAAGGGAAGCGAAAAAGAGAAACATCAGAAGGAAGACTGAAGAAGAATAAAAGTAAAAAATCCTTACTAGTACCATTAGAATGTACGAGAAAAGTTATCTTAAGGAGTTATCAATCCAAGTCTGGATTTCGTAGATTTCCAGTAAAATTAAATGAATTTTTTTGGAATTTTAAACACTGTGAGGGTACCCACCCGTCAAAACAGTAATTATTCCAAATAAAATCAAAAAGTTCGATTGAAAGCACTGACTTGCCAAAGGCGTTTCCTTGGTCTAGTTAGACGAATTCTGAAAACACCTTTTCACCGGAAGGTTAGAAGAATCATTACGTGGTAAAAAGTTTAGATAGTGATCGGAGGATCTCATAAAAAGGAAAGAGTTTACCAGTTTAAGGAGAAAGATCATGAATTAAAGAAATGTCTAGTATATTTTAGTTTATTTCCAAGACTAGCAGGGTTATAAGTATGGAGCTTCGCCATTTGCTCCAGAATGTGCAAGTTCATCAATGGTATCTTTAGAGCTAAAGAAAAGTCAGTGGGGTGGTAAACAACAAAATCTCCCATAGCAAATAAAGATTTCAAAAAAGGGGGAAGATTAAGAGAATCCGTTCAATTCTAAATTTTAAATTTTTTTGAATCGTCGTTAGTTTTATGTTACTGAAAAAACAGAGCAGATGAATTTAGACGTAGATTGGCAAACAGAGCTAGATGATAGAAAATTCAGAAGACTTAAAAATAGAACACGAGTACTGTCAACTTCTATCGAGAAAGTTGAAGGAATAGTTTAACATTTGTTGTCGTGGTGCTCAACAGTCTGAATTTCAGTTATCAACAAAAATAAGGTCACATATAGAAGAAGGGATGTAGTGTTCAGCAAAATAAAAATTATAATAAAGACCATGAATGCTGCAGAGATCGAATAAAAAGAGGACCATGCAGCATTATAAGTTG
>JABUQX010086474.1:45000-58227 GCA_015478945.1 Trachelipus rathkii
TTAAAAATATCAATTACTCAATTAAACAATGAATCAAACTCCTATCAAATACCTCCCTGAAACTCGCTATCATCTGTGATTTATTGACCAAGTGATTAAAGTCATATTTAATCTTTATTATTTGTATCACATAATATAAAAATGTTTTTTTGTGTGTGAAAATTACATAAAATTTTTAAAAACATACTCGATAATTTAAACAAATATTTATTATCTCCAGCCACAAACATCCTGATTTTATCCTGTAGGTATTATAACAAATTCTCCACATATCTTATTTCTTACAGTAGTTATTATATGTTTTAAAAAACGCTTCTTTGACTGTGCTTCGAGATCTTTATCAGCTAAAGTACTTATCAGCAAAAATTTTAAGATGAATAGGCACAGGTATTTTCATTTTAAAACGTGTCACATTGAAAATAAATGATTTTTACCCATTGATTGTATCCGTATTTTGCTCTATATGTTCATCTATTTTAGGAATCATCTTATACTTTAATGTTAAATGGAAGTATGTAGTCTCATGACCTTTCACAGAGGCCGATTCGGGTATCTTATAACCTTGAACGTTATCAGATACTCAAACATTATTCATTTTATCAGGATCGTGAGGTGTAAACGGATACCGTGAAGAAAAATCTGATGTATAACTAGAACATGTACAAAAAGTTTTAAAATAAACCAACACTGTTGAATATAAGCAATAACCTTCATGATAAAGCCTTAGTCTGTATTACAAACACTGTTCACGTGAAGAAGGATGGTATATAACTAACAATCTTCCTTAAATTTCCAAAGTAACGACATGTTCCCACATATCGCGAAATTCGTAGCCCCGCAGGAGAACTGTTGTATAAGGCCCTTTTGAAATTTACAGGAAATTTCAATATTAAAAGAAACATTCTATAACATTTATTATTTAATTCCTATACACGAATACACACATCGACACCCACAACCAATCACCACCCACCCAAACACCCACCCACCCACAACACACACACACACACTCACATACCGCACCCACACAACTAACACACATATATATATTACAACACACCCCATCAATCACAACACACATATAACTATATATAATAATTAATATATATAAATATAGTAGTATAATATATATATACACATGAATATATAATATACCAAACACACACACACACAATAATTAAATATATATATTAATATATATTACACACATCACATTACACCAATATATAATATCACACACCGACAATCACCAACACAACACACATTCTGACTATTTATTGTATTAAATATATTATTATATATATATTATATATAATATATTATTATAATATATTTTCAACAATATTATAACACCACAAACATTCACACATAACACACACACCACACACATATACACAACACACACACACACACACACACACACAAGCAAATAAAGAAACACAAAGACACACATAACCTAAAATTTAAAAAAAAATATATTTTCTATTTTTTTTTTTACTAAATCTTTTAATCTTTAATTATCAACAAAAGAAAGTTTAAACTCATCAATAAACCTAACATAACATTACGTGAACTAACAGCGTAATGCATAATAACAAACATAACATACCTTACATATGAATAAAGTGTTGTCACCAACAAAGTTCCCTGCAGATCAATGGTAAGTAACCTAGCATTACCAAACAAAACCTCGCCTCTTCTTACTTTTCTATGTTATATCATATATCATGATCTCCTTTTTAAATTACTCATAACCTACATGGGTTCCTGTACTCTCAAAATCTAACCTAAATAATCTATATCATATCCTACCCTATATATCATACAGTACCACGCATAAATGCTAACATAACAAAGTTTTTAACTTATCAAATAGCTCCTACGATAGCAATCTCTAACGGTACTTTACATTACTGAACAAAATCTATAATAAAATATAATATTATCTAAATATGCACAAGCATCATATTATTAATTATTATTATTATTATTATTATTATTATTAAATTATTTAATTTATTATTTTATTATTATTATTATTAAATTATTGTATGTAGTAGTTATAGTACGTTAGTAGTTAAAAGTTAGTAGAGAGTTAGTAGTAGTATGTAGTTAATACTAGCACAACATTCATTAACGAGTTAGACATCAATAAACAACGTGGGACAACTTTAAACTGTTAAACTGACAGAACAGCACTGTACTCCGCATATTGAAGAAGCTCGCTATAAGCTTTTATCAACATTTTAAATTTAAACAGAGGGGTGCCTTCAGTTATTTTTAAGGTAATTATATATTATAGAAAATCTAGGTTTCACTTAATAGCTTGTTATTTACAGGAATAGCTAGACTTTTTAAAATCTATAACTCATCATTAATCTGGATTAAATTAACATACATAAAAATTGATAGCGTATATACCTATTAAACACACTATATATAATTAGTCCGATCGAAAAGTTAATAAAATGGATATCAATATTCAAATATAACGTTAAAGCTTAAGTACAAGAAAGTTTATGCTAAACATTATTTATCAAAGTTTAATTCTTTACATATTTATTTAACGTAACTTAAAGTTAATATTATTCCTATAAAACTTAGATATATATCTAATACTTTTCATATTATTTCAATATAACTAATATCAATATTTTATTATTATTAGTATTAGCATTAATATGAAAATATTTATTAACAAAACCTATATACTTATATAACACCTCATTTAAACTCTGAAAGATGTAAGATTTTTCTGAAAAAATACCGAATCGAATATTTTTAAAATAATAAAATATAGTATTTAGGAATTTCTTTAACATATTTTCTTACTAACTTGCAGACTTCGGTAACAGACATGCAATGCTATCACTAAAAAGTAAATTAGAAAAACTAATAAAATAATCTGCTTAATTCTTATAAAATTTGGGGCTAATGTTACTCTTTAGAAGAGGTGCATTCCTATGTCGTAAACAAGGAAACGATTTCGTTCATGTTTTAAAGGTTAAAATAGGTACTTTTACTTCTGTTGGTTATGTTAGGCCTACGTTATCTTGGGGTGAGAGGGAAATCTCTATCTGTCGACATTCCCTGTCTACCTCGACAAGGGCTAGTACCCTTTAAATTGTTCAAATGAATTTTTGTATTCCTCATTTTTCTGACTTATTACAATCATACTTTAGTCTGTCAAAATTTAACTTAAATAAAGAGTAAAATTTTGGTTCTACCTAATAGCAGATGAATTTTATTTTCTATAACAAGTTTTATTAGAAACTATATCAACTTAAATTATTTCCTACGTTACGACCTCCACCCCCCTCCCATCCAAAAAAAAAAGTTGTATAAATTATAATATGACCTTTTGGAAGTCTCGAACTAAATTGAAAATTTGGGTACACCTCTCAGGCAAGTCTTTTATACTACTTTTAGGGTCGAATTCAGAGACAATTTGATACTTAAAAGAAGCTTCATACCAACTGTAAGTCTTACAATAACTTTTCTAGAACTTGACTGATTCTTTAAATTTTTCGTCTAAGAATTATTTCACTTGAAAATTATTCCTGAATCTGACATCATGAAAAAATTTTGTTTTGTAAACCTATGGATGTATTAAATCGTCAAACGTGAAGTATTCGGAGTTGGACTACCACTTAGTAAACACTTACAAAAAATAAACACTGATCTTAAATCTTCTTTAAATATGGCTACTGCTACACAGAGAGAACTACAAGATCTGCACAATGATGTTAACAATCACTTTCGCAATATCTTTCAGGAAGCTAACACTCTATGCGCGAAAAACTTAAGAGTTGCTATGAATGAAAATGAGAAAATTAGCCGTTTAAAATTTTTGAACATTATTTTTTATTTTTCTTAAAAATATCGACGCCAAATACAAGTCAATAAAAAACTGCAAATAATTTTTTTAAAAATCATGTTTTTTTCCCTAAAAGTTTAAATAGTTTTAATACTGCTAGTATTTACATGAAACCCATAGACAGAAAATACTCCATAATTACGTTTCAATCCCACACGACTCCGAGAAAACCCTCCTTAATTGTTATGATTTTTGGAGTGTTAATTAAATATTATAATCAAAAATATAAAACCTTAAAATGTTGCAAAATCTGCTAAAAAAAAAAAAAACTTTAAATAATTATTAAAACAATTATTACAGTTAAATTTGTACAGTATTTTTGATGCAGTCTTCGTCTACTTTTGGAATGGTTGAATCTACACAATTACAAAAGCATCGATAGTGATATAGTTTTAAAAATCGAGAAATTAAATCGTTTGACTTTGTCCGGATTTTTATATTTTATTGAAAATTATAAACTTAATAATATCATCAATTTGTAAAAAAAAAAAAAAAAAAAAAAAAAAAAAAAAAAAAAAAAAATCTTATACCATTTTTGTAAATTAAATGTTATAGTTTTAAACTTTTAATACAGTATTTACATGAACCCAAGTGAACAACGCTCCTCCACAATACTAATTTATAATTACATCTATATTTACACATGACATTAATTTAAATTTTCTTAGCCCTCACTAACCTATGACCTCGGACATAGAATGCAAGGCAGCACATAATGCTTGAAATACCCTACCCACTATCCAACTATGATATTATTTCACTAGACAACCTTTAGATCCAATCTATTTCTAAAATATCTATCATCAATTAATCAAATCTATACAATTTAACGGTAAATTTGAGAAATCTTAATAATGCTAGATGAATCCTAAGGACCTAATTTGAAAAATTCTATAATAGGCCCAAAGCACAGCAATAGAAGCAAACATGCTAAAGTCAGTGTTGCCGACTTGCCGAGCTAACTGAAATAGTTGAGAATTGAAAAAAAAAATTTATTATTTAAAATTTCTATTGTTTTTATGTGTACATTTTTAAGGAAATAAATTAAAAAAAAATAAAAAAAAATCAAAAAAATCAGAAAAAATCATGATTTTTTTATAAAAAAATCAAGCAAAAAAATCAGTTGATTTTTTTCATTTGATTTTTTTCGTGCCATCCCTGATTCTAATGTTAAATTAGCATCCTTGTATAACATTTTGAACATTATTTTAATAGTAATAAATAGTAATTTGAATTATTTCTACAATTAGTTGCTTTATTTATTTGTTAGAGGAGCCCGGCCTCCCAGTGCTTCCTCTGTTGAAAACCGCGCCTGATATTATATATAGTAGTATATATATATATGTATACTAATAATATATATTATTATATTATACTATATATATTTAATATATATATATATTATATATATATATATATATATATATATATATATTATATATTATATAATATATATTATATATATATATATATATATATATTATATATAACCCCCTCAATAACGTGCCCACCTTATCGTGGTAAGGGGGTTCAGATATCCATTTTGGATATCTGCAAAGTTGCACGTTTCCCTCTTTTCAGTTTTGTTTATTCCCCGCTTTTGTTTTGTCTGTATTTCCCGCTTCTGTTTTCTCGGTTATGTTTTTTTTTTTATTTTACCAGGTGTCACCACCACTCACTCAATTCCCCCTTACGTTATGGTACTTACTTCCTCCCTCTTTTGAGTGGCCCTCCCCTTTTTTCTTCCTTTCACTTGGCCCTTATGCTTTCCGGGTTGTCCGTGCCTGTGTTGTGTCCTGGGGTCAGCCTCACCTCCATCTCCAGGTGGCATGAGGGTAACAGGTTATCAAACCGGTCCTTTTCCGCCTATGACCGGGCCGCCTAATTTAGGGTTCTCCGAACCTGGGGGTTACCACCTGGAGGCTGTCCTGCACTGGTGGAGTAATCTCGGGTCTTCGCCGTTCGGGTACCATGTGGGTTTCTTGGGAGGGACTGTCGCGGAGTCCAGGGGGGGCTTTCCCTGAGGCCACATACCGCTGCCCCCCCTACGTAGAGGTGCTATGCAGATTTGCGGGGCGGGTTGTGTTGACGTTCCTAGGCCTTTTGGTCCTCCTGCAGTACAGACTAGACATTTTCCCATAGGTATAAGTTTCCCTTTCCCTTCCTCTTGGATACTTGTTCTTATGTCCTCATTTGTTTTATTGTTTATTATTGTTTTTATTGCGTGGAGAAGTCTCATTAATAAGAGTTTAACTTATGAATACGCCCTTAATTAAAATACGATCTTTAAAGAGAAGGCGGATTTCCAATTTTCTTAATAAGAAGTCCGGTTCCCTCTACTGCATTACCCTGGCTCCTCCGGTAGGCCGAACCAAGCAAGGGCTTTGATCCCTAGTAGCGAAATGGGTCGTGCTGCTCGACCATCATCCAGACGACCTCCTTACACCCCAGATTCCAACTTTATTAGTTGACCCTCCTCATCTTTCGGGTTGGGTAAGATGTGTGTCGCATTTCTGTACCTGCTTAACCTCTTCATTCGCGCCCCAGAGAATCGGGCTTGCTCCTCACCCGTTGGGCCAGTCTACTCGCTACCATACGCCTCGACCTATTGAACGGTTTCCGTACTCTGGACCCTCCGCTGGTGCCCCCACTTTGACACCTATCCTTTTGTACTTTTTATCTTAGTTCCGCCGACTTCACAACCTCTCACGTCTCGTAGCCATCTCGTCACTCAGTGGACGCGTTAGGACTACGTCCTAAGTTCAACCGATCAGTTCAGGCGACCTCCCATGAGGAATGTTTCTTCTCCTCGTTCGTGGCCGGCCTCTCGACATCAGAAGTCAGTTATTGGCTTCTCTTTCATGATTGGGCGATCTACCGTTTTTGTCTCCCACACCGGACGTAGTCGCAATTACATCATAAAGCAACAGTTTCTTCTCCGGAGTCCGTTCCGAGTTGATGCCTGAGGCCATTCTCGAAACATTTTACAAAGCGACATATTCCGGTCACAGAAATGTCTACCGGTTCCCTCCTCATAAGGAGACTCCAACTGTGCCCAACCCTCGTCTTCTTATCACTTTTAGTGTACCATTCCTTCCGACCCGACCAGGGTGAAGATTGGTTTCACCGTCCACTCGGCTCAGCCATACATCCCGCAGCCAAGGAGATGTTTTATCATAAATTTGGCCATCCTCAAAAATATTGTAGATTTCTCCGCAATTCATCTGTCCGAGTACTTCGACTCACTCCCATGCTCGATCGTAAGTGGCCTTTCCTGCGCCGAATTGCAAGGGTTCTCATCAGGCGTCATCTGTGCACTGTGTCCCTCTTTTCTTTGGAAAAGGAGATTCTAGAACAGAGCGTACCATACACAAGCTCGATCGCCTTGAGGCCTCTCTTCGCGCTAGGGAAAAACTTTCACACCTGCCTCTCTCCGTTGCCGCGTGTGCTAGAGCCGGTTTCTACCGGCCACCTTCCATCGCCTCTCGTTGCACCTCCTGCGCCTCTTACGTACTTCGCAGCCTCTCGATCAGCATACTGTACCCACAACTTGGGTTGCCACTTTCTACTCTGCAATCGAACTGCCCCCCAGAATTTCTCCCACAATGATCCGTACTGTCGGCTCATCACAAACTCCCCCAGTCTCCCTCCATATCCTAGTTTGTGTGGCTTCGGTCTGAAGTCATGCCGCACCCAGGATTTATGCTCTCCCAATTTCTGGTTTCTTCTCCTTGATTTGGAAGCATTCCCGCTGCGTTACTGCGCGATGAGTGACTCCCTTTGCCGCCTTATTCCCGTAACGTCCGGCTCCGTGTGTCTCCTGGAAACCGCTGAACCGTTCTTCTCCTAGTATTGTGGACAATCCTGAACGTGTCACGTCTCCTTCTGCGAGGCGCATTACCTTTTCCAACCTATCGGGCGACAGTATTTCTTAAAAATCCTCGCCTTCTGCCCGTCCGACCGGGTCTCCTGGTGGTGTTGCCCAAACGTGCCCGTCGCTCGAAACGCCATGGTGATGTTTAAAGCAATCGTCTGTTTCGGCTATCCCAGATAGTTTATCGGGCCTTGCTCTGCATCCGAACCCCATTGCTTATTCCAGCACTTCTGATCCTACTCTGATTCGCATGAATGATAACACCGACTCTACATCGTCTGATGGTCCCCAACTTGGGATACAGGTCCCACCCCCCATTGTACCTCTTGTGCTCCCTCACGGTGAGTCGGAGTCCCCTGTTGTTCGGGGCGATTCTGGAGCCATTGGGGAGATACCACCTGATCCTCCCCTGGCCGCTTCTAAGCCACTCTGGGCTGCCCCCGCAGAACGCTGAACTTTGTGAGATGTGCTTCGGGCCCCTCCCCCGTTGCCTTGGTCTGGTCCTCCTCTGCCATCCCTGAAGAACTCCGTCCATAGACCGATCCTTCAGCGTGTGATACACCTGGCCTTCTGCGCCCGCCTGGACGATATTTTGCGGGGTTCCTCGCTCCCCCGTTGAGAGAGATCTTCTCTGAGACCCTCTTGAGTGGAGATTGTTAGCCCGTCTTTGGACGGGGTCGCTCCCGCATTGGTGGGGAGCGACCCCATTCTCTATCTCGGCATAAACTTCCGAGTTGTCAAATTCTCCTGATGACCTTGCTCTTCCGCCGGGCATAAGGCGCCCCCTTGGGGCCGTCTAGTGACCCGCGCCTTCGATCGAAGCGTGCTTCTAAAAAGAAAGTTGAAGTCCATCGCATATCAACGATTGTAACAGATCGCCTTGCGGACTGATCGCTTCGTCTTCTTTCTTCAATGACTTAAGTTTCTTCAATGGAACTGCCGTGCTAACTACCCAAACTTCGAAGAGTTGGGTAGAATTATTGAGCTGCATACTCCAAATGCTATCTGCCTCCAAGAATTGCAACTGCGTAACCGTGCTTTTCTGCCGCACTCCAAATACAGGTTGCCTCTCGCTTCCCAAGGTGGTGCGGCGATTCTGCTCCACGAATCGGTTCCTTTCACCCATATCACCATTCCAACTCGGTTACACGCGGTAGCTGCCCGTGTCCACCTTGATTCCCCGTTTACTTTGTGCTCTGTCTACCCTGCGCCTAGTTGCGTTTACACGAGAGAGGATCTTTTTGGACTGTTTCGAAACCTCCCTCCGCCTGTGGTTTTGAGGACTTTCAATATTCGCCGACTCGGTTTCGTCACCTAATGCGGATTGGCTGTTGGGTGTTTTGCAGGGCTTTTCGTTGGGATGCCTCACTACAGTACTATTTTCTGTTTAATGTAAGTAGAGTAGAACCTCCTCCTGTGTTGACATCTCCTTATGCTCTTTTCTTCATTGACAAATTCTTGGTGGGAACAGGTCGCCTTACCTTATGTGGCGAGACCATACCCTATCTACCTTACAATCTCTTTGCCCGATTCGTCCTCCAACGCCCTATACCAGCTGGCGTTTAGTGACAGGGCTGATTGGGTCCTCCTTTCTCCACTGCATACTTATGTCCCTGGCCTCCGGCCCAACTGACGTCTTTCTACTTCCCCTGCGGATGCGTCCACATATCTTGCGGATGTTGTTCTGGAGGCGGCAGAAGCTCATATCCCTTACTCTTCTGCATGTCGTCGTTCTGCTTACACCGTAGTGTAACGCACATTGCTCTTGGGCTAATCGTGCTAAACGTAAACTCTATCGCTCGTACAAGAGAACACCTACACAGTCTACGTTGATCCTCTTTAAGGCTGCTGCTGCTCGATCTCGTTGTCTAAACAGGAGGACTAGGAAAGTTTTTTCGAATTTACGTTTTCCACGGTCAATTCACCTACGCCATTGTCATCGGTGTATGGTGCTGTACGCAAAATTTCTTGCAAGCACTACAGGGAGCCACCAACGGTCATCAGCTGTGGCCGGCACCCGTGTGACATCATTTCCGCACCGAGCACTTTTGCTGATGAGCTGCTACTTGCTACAGCGATTCTTGGTTTCGTGAACCTTTCTGATCGATCCGCGACCGCACTCAATTTCCGGACTTTTCTGTTCCTCCTGGTGAGTACCATTCTTACAATCTACTATTCATGTGGGCGGAATTTCAGGAGGCTCTTCGCCTTTGCAAGGAAGAAGCGAATGACCCTGAGGGTATCTCATACCAAATGATACGCCATCTCCATACCACTGCTTCGGCGTTTATCCTCTCTTTATATAATCGAGTCTGAGTGGAGGGGTCTTCCCCCCAGTTTGTCTAACGGCTTATACCATTCCCATTTCCAAACCAGGAAGGGACCCTACAATTGCAGACAACCAATGTCCCATTTCTCTAACCTATCACACCTGTAAGTTGATGGAGAAGATGGTGACTAATCGTCTTCTCCCGACGTTGGAGGGCCTGCGTGCTTTTTCCGCCCATCAATTTGGGTTCAGGAATCATCGATCCACACAGGAACCTCTTCTTCGGTTGGACCACGATATCCGTGAAGCTTTCTCCTCTAATAAAATGGTCCTAGGCTGCTTTCTTCGATCTCGAGAAGCCATGATTCCACTTGGAGAATGGGAGTCTTCCATACCTTGCACCCCTGGGCACAGGGACAGCTTCCCTTCCTCTGGTCTCTTATGTCGGGTAGATCTTTCCGGGTTCGCTGTGGTACCACTCTGTCTCATCATTTTGACATGGTCGAGAGGGTGCCGCAGGGAAGTGTGCTCAGCGTTCTGCTTTTTGCTGTTGGTTTCAATGGTGTCATTGCTAGCATCCCATCTTCTGTTCGGTAATCTCTATGTGACGACCTGGCGTTGTATGTCTGGAGTGAAACTTTATTGAACCTCTAGCTGCAGCTACTGCCATAAGATTCACGGGGTTTTACTTTTTCCGTCACCAAGACGAAGACCGTGCTTTTCCAGAGGGTAAACGGATCGGGTAGAGGTGCATTTGTCTCCTTGCAGACCTTGTGTGGCTCCCCATCCTTCGCCTCCAGTCGAAGGTGAGGTTCTGGGTCTGTTATTGGATGCTTCGCCTGACAGCATCTCCCTCATATCCCTCAATTCTGAAACCAACTGCCGCCGCCTGCGGAAGACCTTCTTTTTACGCCTTACGTCTGCCATCTGGGGTGCTGATCGCGTAAGGTCATGCTTTGTCTGCTGATCATGTTGGTCAGGTCAAAGTTGGATTATGCGTGTACGATATATGGCCAGACGTCTCCGACTTACTTACGCCTTCTCGACCCGATACAGAATGAGGGTCTGCGGATATCACTTGGGGCGTTTCGTTCTTCGCCAAAGGAAAGTTTGGAGGTGGAGGCTGGGGTGATGCCCCTGTCTTTACGGAGAGAAATCTCATGTGCTCCTTGTTTCTCCGTCTACAAATCCCCAAGCCATCGGCTTTGACTCATCTCATCGCTGAGGTTCCTCGTAGCCCTGCCTATTGGCCGTTTGCTGAGGTTGTGGCGTCTGTCTTCCGTTTTCTCCGCCTCCCTGTGCGGCTGTTTTACAATTTGACTACGATGATGTTTGCCCTTATTGGTTGTATCCGCCCCCTGTGGTGTGCATGAAGGTGTCTGCCTTATCAAAATCCGGGGACCACCCGACTCTCCTGAAGGCTTCCTTTCTGTCTCACCTGGCTCTCCATGGGAGCTCTGTGAGCATCTACACCGACGGATCAAGGCGAGAGGGTCGGGTGGGTACATCAGTGGTCTTTCCGGACCTTACTCTGTCCCACACTCTCCCTTCTGACGCGTCCTTACGGCTGAGTTGGTTGCACTAATTTTAGCTATTAATAGGATTCTGACACTAGATCAGCTTGACACGTATACGATTTTTTCTGACTCCCAGAGTTCTCTTCTTGCACTACAAAATCGAACGACCAGACATCCTTTGGTTTCCATCATCCAAAGGTTTCTATGTATGCTGCATGCTAGACACAAGTGTTTGTCGTTTTGCTGGGTCCCATCTCACGTGGGCATCCTGGGTAACGAATTGGCTGACAAAGCGGCCTATCGCGCCGCCACTTGCAAAATTACCTGTCGACGATACTACCTATGGCCATCTTGCTGGAACACCTCCCAGCTGCTGATTTTCTGCTCCCGACTCAAACGGGGCTTCCCTCGCTTGTTGGCAGGAGTGTTGGCTCTCGGAAGATCATCGTGGTGCTAAACTGCATAGCGTAAAGCCTCTCCTGGGGATTTGGTCATCGTCTTTTCGCGGAGTCGGCACCGTGAGGTGGTCCTACCGTTTGCGAATTGGCCATACTAATGTCACACACAGCAATCTTATGGCAAGGAGCATCCCCTTTATGTCCTTCTGCCGTTCCCAGTGTCTACTTTCTCGGTACGCCATCTTCTCGTGGATTGTGTGGCTCTTGTAGCTTCCAGAGACCGGCTTTTCCCCTTGTTACACACTATACCTGTCCAATCCCGCCTCTCATATATATTATCTGAATCACTTCATTTTCACAGTGACGCGATTTTTGCTTTCCTTCGGGAACTGACTCTGCTCTATAGGATTTAATAATTGCCTTCCGTTTTCATGCGTTCTGTTTAGGAGTTGCCCCCGTAGTTGGTTTTCTGACCTGGTATCGTCTGCTTTGTGCGCAAGGAAAAGGCTCCTGTACACTCAATCAAAAATAAAAATAATATACTTATAGATAAAAAAAAAGAGCAGCATATATATATATATATATATATATATATATATATATATATATATATATATATATATATATATATATATATATAATATAGAGTGAGAGTACACGCATACTCGAAGTGATGAAATTAAATCCATTTTTAATGTATGGTGCGTCTTTCTCTTTGCGTTCATATTCTTTACACTCATCCTCCAGGCAACATATTATTAACCACATTATCCACATATCATATACACACATGATTAAAGTACACACCCCCTCTTCTAGATAACACCTTACAGACACCCCTTACCACTCATATCCCTGTGTGGGGAGAAAGAATTGCCCGCCCACATCGTATGTCCTGGTGTGTCGTAGAAGTTGACTAAGGGACGGTAGTTGGGTTGGCTGCCCACTACCACCTACTTCCTTGCTAGGAATGCTGATGCATGCCTCGGAGATACGTGATCGCCGTAAACGGCCTCTATACATTCGGCGAAATTGTATGAATTGTATGGGTACATGGAATGTCAGGAGGAATAAATGTTGAGGAAAAGAGGAGAGAGGTGATGATGTATTTAGAAAGGGCAATTTGATTTGACTGCTGTGACTGAAACAAAGATGAAAGGAAACAGTGAAAATAAGTGGTGTGGGTGTGAAATGTAAAAGCTGGTTGAAGGGCGCACGAAATGCGAAAGCGTTTCACGATAAATGCGGTGAAACGGTTAAACACCCAATCTGAATTGAACGAAGTAATACCG